>PISX010019776.1:0-37175 GCA_004024625.1 Mellivora capensis
CCCCTGTCCCTAACAGTTCCAATTCCCACAATTTCACCCTACGATCTTTTCTCTTTTTGAGTGCTTTTTATCAGTCTTCAAGTTAATGCTGGTCCCCAGTCTTAGGGGACTCTCGTATTGGGGTATTACTTCCCAATGCGTCTCCTCTGGTGGCTCCCTCCCCCTTTTGTTTATCTTCCGATACCAGTCCGGTGTTCCCACTCGGCTTTACCTGCCCACTGGCGTCTTCTGCCCCTGTAGAGATCCTGACGAGTAGAATTTTGATCTCAGGCTGATTTCATGAGTGATCAGAGTTCCTTGGTAGGTAATCAGCTCACTTTAGGGGACAGGTTGAACCAGAGCATCCTCCTAGTTCCCCGCCATCTTGTCTCCCCCAATTTACATATATTTTTATTCCACATGTGCTCCTAAAGAATAGGAACTGGTCTACTTATTATTCAGCACTCTGAGGGCACAGAGAGTGCCATTCACATAAAAACACTATGCTAATTAATGAAGTGACATAAGGATCTCTCATTGAAGTTGTCTAGGCAATAACATAAAGGTCTAATTTTCAAAACTCACTCCGTTTCTTTGCTCTGTTATACTTCTTCTTTTTTTTGAAAATCATTATAAATATGTTTTCTGCTGTTACAGAATGGCTTTCAATGTAGTCTGAGAAATGAAGAACTAGCTTATCTAAATCCTTCTTAATCTTCCTATGTAGTTAAGATGAAATAAGTATTGCTAATATCATATACTTTAAAAAGGGATTAAAAACTTATTTATTAGATGTAGTAGGTAAAAATATAATATCACCAATTCTTTTTTCTTTTACTCTTGATCATAAAATAGGAACCTCAAAAGGGACATTTTTTTTCTTGGGCTGAGTATGGTCAGCTTTATGTACAAATGACAACAAACTCTCTTATACCCCCAATTAATTTCTTTGCATGTTTATAGGAGGTGTATTTTGAAAAGGTTAATTTGATTTCACAGCAGAGGAGGAGTGCCATGGTCTTCAGCAGCACTCTCCCACCACCATTCCTCCCAAGTCCACCCCACACACATACATTCCTGAACATTGAAGACTAACTCCACTCTTTACTGATCCTTCCTCATCAGAGGTCAGGGCTCACCTCTTCCTGATATATTTCACTCTAAGACCCTTTCAGAGCAGTCAGGGAGGGGCATATTTCCTATTAGGTCATCTCTTAATTTACTTTGTAAAATAGAATTTGACCAGTTATGGAATTTAAAAACTCCTCTGACACAATTGAGTTATCTAATACACATTTCTCTCAGATTTATAATACATCTTAAGCAAAAACATACTTGTTCTCTAAGACTCAAACAAACTGTGGTAGGCAGCTTCTCTCCTAGCTCCAAAGATTCCTTGCCTCCCAGCATTCAGACCTCTGTGTAGTCCCTTCCCTTGAGTGTGAGCTGGACCCAGTGGCTTTCTTTTTTTAATGAACAGAGTACTAAGATTATGACATATCATCTGCATGATCAGATTACAAAAGTGGTAAACCTCTCCCCACCACCCCACCTCCCTGGTTCTTTCATATGTTTGCTCTGATGAGCAAGCTGAAGAGGCTTACAAGAAAGTTAGGGGGAAAAAACAGTGAGGAACCAGTCCACCAGCTCTCAGGAACCAAGTGAGTGGGCTTGGAAGCTGATCTTTCTCCAACTGAGCATTCAGATAAGACCACAGCCCCACTTTGATTGCAATCTATGAGAAACCCTCAAACACAGGGGTTCACTAAACTTTGCTTAGACTCTTGACCCACAAAATCATGAAGTAATAAAGGGGTGCTATTTTAAGCTGATAAATTTAATCATAAGCTGATTCACAGAAACAGATAACTAGTATATATAAATAGTATGATGTTTGACTTTTTTTCCAGGGGAGAAAAAGACAACAGTATTCTATAGAGAAATTGCAAACATGGTTATATAGTCATAAAAAGGAATTCAAGAAATATTTTATAACAATATACACAATTCAAGGAAGCAGGTATAATTGTGGTGAAGGGATGGAGTAGAAAATAATGGGCATTGTGTACAGGAACAGAAATGGCTATAAAGATTTCCTTTTCAAAAGATATTCACAAGGTACCAACTGATACTCTATTAATGCTTTTTGCCTTTCTTCTCCTGCCTTCTTCATTATCCTGCCTCTCTATCCCAGTCCTGAACTTTTGAACCCCTGGTGGTTCTAAGCAGTCTTTTCTGTACTAATTAGCCCTAGTGACTTTTTGTTTTCCAGGGACTCTAAGTGTGAATATGGGTCAAATGATGGGGTTGTACACACCTCATCTGTAATATGGTCCAAATGCAATTAAGAGGAGCATAAATATCTCTCCAAAGGGAAAAAAAGGGAATTAGGTCACTCCTGAGATATCCATGATGAAAGTTCTATTAGTTTTATTAGTCACTTTTGCTTACCCCTTCTTTGGAGTTGCTATGTTAGAAAATCTAAGAAATTACTCCTTCTCTGAAAAGTTAATTTGCTGATTTCTCTTCTCTGGAGGAAGGGACTGACAAAGAAAAGCTAAATCTGGCTAGGGTCTTCTAGAAGTACACTAGAATACTAGAAGTACACTAGAATACAGTTGGGGTAACTGAGGATGTATCCTACTTGGCTAAATAAAGCAGTAAGTTGATTTTGAAGATGCTACATGGGCATAGTTAATGGATAAATCAGATATATGGTGTTTTGTGTCAGTTCAATTTCTACCAGGCTTATTTGATACCTTCCCTCCCCTTAACATGTCTTTTGAAGAGTAGGGATTTTCCAAAGAGCCTGAAATACAAGTCAGAAAGTTTTGACTTGTAAAGGACATGGGGACTTTACCAATGAGTTTGACTTTTCAAAGACTGGGTCAATTTGCAAGATTCATTGTCCTCAAAGCAGAGAAGTCAAAAGGACCCAAGTTTGCAGAGTTCTGATCTCCACTCTGATATTGATTTTTGTACATGGCCTGTGGCCAGATGTTGAACCTCCCATGGTTTCTTTTCCTACTTATCTGTGAAATGGAGATGAAAATTCCGAGCCTCAAAGTGATTCAGTGGGAATTAAATAATAGCTTAAAGGCCTTTGAAAGGGTGAAGTGATAAGTGTTTCCTTTTAGCTTCTAAGAGATGTTATACAATTTTCCACTTAGGTGAAAATTAACTTCAAACATATCAAACTTCAGTTTTGACCTAATCACCTATTGTTGTAGGCTCTAAAAAATCAATTGTGGGATGTCTGAAACAGCAAATTATGAGTGGCCACACTGAAAGCTCATATCCAGAGTAGCCTAGGATAATACCATACCTTTGATGGCATCCTCCCTCATAGACCCTTTCACAACTCCTGTCCTCCCAAGCAGATGGTATATGGAGTTTCACTGAAATTTAAAGTATTGTCCTTCTTGTCATTTAATTGCTTTTAGACAAATATAGAACATTTATTTTGAATTTTCCATTAACATAAAATAAAACAAGAGCAAGTATGTTTTCAATTAGCATTTTTCCTCAAATAATTGTTATATTTACAATGTTGAATAATTCCTTCTCAGCAAGCAACCGCAGGCAAATTCACAAGAGTTAGGAAGACTTTGAGAGCAAGGTAAAATTCTGATGTGTCACAAAACAGTAGAGCACAATAGGTCACATTTGGATTTCAGAATCAGACTCAACTTGAACTCAAATCTCAGATCATTTGAGTATAGGCAGTGAATACTTGGACAAAGGAAACTAGTATTTTTATTTTCTATTAAGGGTTTCCTAATGTCAACAAACATGCCTTATTTGTTGTCATATCTGAGGCACCTAATACAGAGTTTGGGCTTGATAAGTATGTGTAGAATAGATTAGATTAATGAAGGAAGGACTGTACTGCTTCACAATATTCTTAGGATAAAGTAGACTAATTTGTTTCCCCATGAAAGACATCCTAGAGTGACACCACATTGAGAACCAGAAAAGGGAAAGATGGCTCTCCAAGTGTTACCCAAGGGCAATTTTGTAAGAATTTGCTTCACCAGGATTTAGAAGAAGCTTCTATTCAGAAAGCACAGCAACAGATGCAGAATTGCTGCTGAAGAAATCATGTGCCCTATTAGAGGACACCATAGTGGTTCCTTTCAAGCCAATTTGCTTAGGGAAGTACAAATCTGTTCTTGCACTGGAGCAGAATTACATTATCCTTGGCCTCACATAAGCTTAAGAATTTGCCAAGGCTGCCCAAAGCCCTCTGCTAGCCTGTTCTTTTGATGATGGAGAATGAATTCAATGTGCCTACAATGCTGATGTAATATAATGTGCAATTGACTCTTATTGTTCAAAGGGATTCCAGCTTTCAGCCTGAGAATGAGGTAGATTGGAAAGGACAATGTCATCTGGAAAACAAACTCCAGCTATCATTCTGTGGCTGATATAGAAAGTGAACTTAGAATTTCGACTTATTAATGCTGAAGATTATGCCAAAACCTCTAATCCTAAATTTGTCCTACACCAAGAATTGGACAATCCTGTTTGATTTTCTTTAACCCATTTTTAAGCTACTGTTTAGTTTTTCCTCCAAATGTCCAATGATTTATTATCAAATCTATATTTTGTTTCCATAAAGACTTTAAGAGATAATTGCCTGAAAATACAGATGCAATTTTAAATAGGAGAGCCAACATACTCCTAGGGACCCACTTACATAGAAAAGAGCAGTGTAGGGTAACAAATATAGGAAGAAGTTTCAGTGGGCAGTCAAGAGACCTGGGTTTGAGTCCTTCCACTGCCATATCCAGCTAGAGGTCTTCAGGAAGTTTATTATACTTCTGGACATTGGTCTTCTCATGAGAAAAATGAAAAGGCTGTGTTACCAGAGCTCTAAATTGACCAGTTTGTTTCTACTGTTTCCTCCAAGCTGTTCCTATAAACCTTCACTCACCAAGGGGACATTTGCCTTATGCTATAAAAATTATTTTCCAGATAAGTTTATATTTCATCTTCATGCTCATTCCTGAAGCAACACAATTTGAGGAATGGAATTCCTGCTGTCTTCCTAAAAGATGAGGTAGTAACACAGCAAGTACCTGAAGAAAGAAACCCAAAAATGCATGAAGCAGGTGGGGAAAGAAAAAGCCTAATGTTTTAGGGCCATAAAGTGATCCTTTAAGGTTTCCTACAGTGCCTCCTAATTAGTTCCTCATACAGTTTATCCCCTATTGTCCAGGATATAGGATGTCAAGGACACTGGGTTTTAAATCCCACATCTGCCACTTACTAGCTGCATGATCTCATCTGGAAAGAGAGCATGAGAGTTCTAACTTACCAGGTCCCTGAGAGGGTTGGAAGTGGCATTTTTACACAGAAGTACTTACATAGTACCCAGCCCACAAGAAAGGCCAAAGACATTTGAATCTAAATTGAGTGGATTCTGTTCCTATTACCGCATGTAAACTGCAATAAGATCAGATAATTTTTGGTCCCAGCAGGTTCCAACATGGGGGAAGTTGGTATCTGTGAGTTCCAACATGGGGTTTTGACAGACAGAGACCACAAGTAGGCAGAGAGGCAGGCAGAGAGAGAGGATGAAGCAGGCTCCCTGCGGAGCAGAGAACCCGATGTGGGGCTCGATCCCAGGACCCTGGGATCATGACCTGAGCCGAAGGCAGAGGCTTTAATCCACTGAGCCACCCAGGCGCCCCTTTTTTTTTTTTTTTTTCAAACCAAACATCTTTTTCCTGGTGTTTTATACAAAAAGAGGTGGGGCGGCGGGCTCTGGGAATCTAGAGGGATCTGCTGGGATCAGAAAAAGTTGACAGAATATAGAGCCTAGAGACAAAGAAATAAACAATATTCATAAATGGAGATAGACAACTTTGGCTGATGTGACAGCTATTCTGGCTGCTCAAAGACACGATGGCTAACTTTTTGTGTCATCAGGGGTTGATATCCAAATGGTTTAATGGAAGTCATGACCTGAGAGCTAAAATTCTGTAGACTCTGATTCAGACTTGTCTGAACATGCTTCAAATAATTATTAAAGTGGGCCCACCAAAGCTCTGTGGACATAAACCATCAAGAGACCTTATGGGAAGTAAGTTATCCAAAGGGAAGCAGGTACAAAACACACTGGACTCACTGTTAGTGGTTTCTGATTGAAGCAGAGGACCGATTTTGAAACTAAATGATATCATCAGCTCAAGCTGTCCCTCAAGGTAGTTCCTGTGACTCATTACTCAGAGTTTTGAGAAGAGACTGTCACAAGAAATGAAAGAGAAAGAGAATTCTAGAATGAAAGGTCCAGCACACAAAAATAGCTACATGAAATTGGGAGTATAAGAGCAGCAGGGCTTTTTGAGCTAATTAATCAAATGAAAAGGGAGATCATTTTCCCCACTTCAGTGTGAGAGAATGTAAGCAATAAAGATTAAAAAGTACATCATTCTTTGGTATAGAAGAGAAGCAGAAGATCTTGTGTATACAGGTAAAAACACCCTCAAAGGAGCTTGGAAGGCATGAGGCACATGCCAGCATCATAAACAAAACAGCAGTACTGGGGATACCACCAGTGCAGTGGGGTGCCTTATCCTCTAGCATATGAGAGACAGAGTTGGTCAGTCAAGTCTTTTTCCATTGCAAGCAGCAGACACCCATTCAGACAAGGAATGGAGAGGAGGGATGCACTGGCAGCTGTAAGGATAACACATGAAACTTAGAGGGAGGTCTGCCGCCAAATTTTATTTACTAGATAAGGAAATCAAGGACTTCAAAAGGCAGTTTTCCTGTGTTTTATACTATACTTTTTCATTCTTTCTGCAAACTGGCCATTTCTCATTCGCCAAGAATATTGTGGAAAATGGCTACCACATTGCTGTTTTACATCTGTTTTTAGTTCCAGAGCCTTAATGCACCAGCATTCCAGACCCTAAATAAAAATTTCTGTGAGGGAAAAATCTAACTGTGACTAAAGGTACTCCAATAAATATCAACTATACAGATATTTCCTATACTGGTTTCTTTCAGTACCAATTTGTAGAAAATTATGGAAGAGGGGAAGAATTAGGGATTCTGCCATTCTGCTGGAGATGTCAGAGACTGAAACTAATTAATGTGACACTCTTGTGTGTTCTAGAATGACAGCACCTCAGAAATATGTGCCACAATATAAGGCCTGGTAGAGGCAGAAAGATCATTAAAATTTTTCATTTTTATTATCATGAATCAAAGAAGAAATTTGATACCAGTTTTGTAAAAGTCTAATTATTATTCAGATATTAAAAGGTTAAAGAAGGGAATGAATATCAGATTCAACACTAAGAAATCATGCCATGGTCCATTTGTGTCCAAGTCATTCATAATCAAGGATTACTCTGCATACATTTGACCAGCCCTCCCGTATTTTAGATACAAACTTCACTGTCTTTTTTATGTCAAACATTATAAATACTATAGATCAAGGGGTTGTCTACCATGGCCATTCCAGGAGTGGCAAGAAAAGGCTCACATTTTAAGCTTCCAAAATATGTATTATAAAACTATTCTGGGACGCCTGGGTGGCTCAGTTGGTTAAGCGGCTGCCTTCGGCTCAGGTCATGATCCCAGCGTCCTGGGATCGAGTCCTGCATCGGGCTCCTTGCTCGGCGGGGAGCCTGCTTCTCCCTCTGTGTATGCCTGTGCTCACTCTCTTGCTCTCTCTCTCTCTCTCTGACAAATAAATAAATAAAATCTTAAAAAAAAATAAAAAAAAAACCATTCCATAAGATGAAGCTCATTTTTGCCAGATTCACTTTTCATTTGAATCAAGCCATGATAAATGTGATAAAGGTATCCTGAGATCACAGAATATACTAAGTTGGAAGTGACTTGAAAGGTCATGTCTTCATGAGATTGCCAAACTTACTTAATTATGAGGACCTCTTTCTAAGATCAAAACAAATAAAAACCCTATGGATATGCAGATGCTGATAGCTTCAGTCGATTAAGAAATTACATTATTACATATAGCTACTATAAAATGAGAAATGTTTTTTGAAAAATTTTATTACATCAAATACACTTTAATGTATTATGCTTAGGTGAGTAAATCATTACACTCCTATGAGTAAAACTTGGTGCCTATTTGGAATTTAGACCTTGCAAAAATAACTCTGCAACCCTTGCAAGGAACCCTTGCTCACAAGTTAGTAAATACCTTTTTTTTTTCCCCTCACAACCACATTTTTAAAATGTACAGAAAACTGAGTGATTTTCCCAAGGTCAAAAATTTAGCTCACCAGTGGGAGAATGGACACTGACATTTGATTCAATGGGCAGAGATTTTAAGATTCTTCTACCTAAATAAAATAATAAATTAAATTTATTGTTTTTCTCTTTATCACTACTTGGCTTGCATTGTATTTATATAATATGTGTCTCAAATATAGATATTTTAAAGATATATATATATGTATATATATATATATCATACATAGATTGTGGGAAAAACATATAATGAGTAACATATATATCTATATATTTTTTCCTTCCATGATCCAAAATATCATTACCATTTTCCACTGAATGATGTCTAGGTACTCTGGTAACAAATTGGTTGTGTGAATAAAACCTCAAACTTTAGAAAGGTTTCCTCTACCCTGTGTGGGAACATTTTGAAAACTCTGAACTTACTTCAAGGAGGCAGCTAAAATTGTCAGACTGTTTCAACATACTTCTTCACTTTATTTTTCTTGTTAATTGATAACATTAAGAATATTTTATCAGAAGTATAAGGAAGAAATAAAAATTAATACATACTTCATCATAACCCCAAAGACATGAGTGGACAGCTGAGAAGGGCAGAGTGCCTTGCCTTGAGACCCAAGGTTTATGCCAGTCCCTAAAATCAGGTGATGAGCCACCACACTTTGAACAGAATTAATTTGGGACCCGTCCCAACCTCAACCACTGGACATATCCTCAAATTCAATTACCACATCTCTGGCCTCTGCTTGGAGAAAAGAAATGCTTCAGCCCAAAATTCCCCCCCCCCCCCATTATTTACTACCACACCAACTACACGCTGGTAAAATAGAGCTGTGGTATATAATCCACTTCTGTAATATAAATAATTACCCAAACAAGATAGTTAGAGGGAATGTCCCCCTCCTTTCAAAATGAAAATCCGCATCATGCCTCAATATTTTTAGCTCCACTTTTCTATTTGGAACTAATTTTGTGAAAGTGCACATCATTGTAGTCATTTACTTCAGCCATTTGGTGAGCTGCATTAATTTCTGCAGCTTCTTTTAAAAGATAAACCACATTTAATGGCCATGCTAAATATTATAAAGCCTTCAAACATCTGAAGGACAGCATGGTAAGTCTCCACTAGATTGAAGAGGACATTCATGTCCCATTTATAAGGATTCCTAATGCATTCTTCATTATCATTCCACTCACTCATTGAGTTCCATTATAACTTATATTGATTCTATTTTCAGAGGGAGTCTGGGGATGAGACAAAGAAGTAATTAAGTAGTTTTTCAAAGGATAACCATTGCCACCTAAAATCATTAAAGGAAAATAAAATACCTACCATCCTCTACTATATCAAAATGAATTCATAGCTGCTCAAGGAGTAAACTTCTAAAACATTAAAATCTAGAAAATTTGGAGAATTTGGAAGCATAACTAACTGAAACTGACTGTTTTTACGAATGCCTGTAGACAGCCATGATTTGGTGTGAATTCACATCTGTCTTGGATATCAGCTATGTTCCAGGAATAGCTGTGGCTCTGTGCCACATCCTTGAAAATGGGTACTTTAAAAATTAATGTCCTATATAAATACTATATGCACTTTGGGCATATTCCTGTGTTAAGGCATTGCTTTGTGGAAAACTGGAATTAGTGGGTTTTTTTGTTTTTTGTTTTTTTAATTTAATTTTATTTTATTTTTAAACTGGTGTTAGTTTTAAAGCATTCAAATAAACTCCATTCAAGGGATCAAAAGGAAAAAAAATAGCTCTGCCTAAAAGAAATGGTGAGGTGGGCAGTATCTGTTTTAAATAGAAAATTTAAATATGACCCTTGCCTCTGGTATTTAATTCAAGTAATTGATGTGCTATGCATATGGCAGTGAAATGTATAAATGGGAGTGGTAAAAATTTACAAGCTTTAAAAAATGTTTGTAGTCAGATAAGTTAAAAATTATCCATCCTTTGTGTTTTGCAGGAGTACATACCTGACCCAGAAGCAAACCAGCTCAGGGTAAGATCCTTTAGCAAATTAAGTATGGTTGGCTCTCTGTAAGCGGGAGGTTCAGATATTTCCTGTAGTTGTGAGTAGTAATTCACAAAACTGACAACATTGTTTTTTACAAAAGAGGATGGTGGGTCTCTTTATCTAATCAGGACCTGAGGCAAACTTAGTATTCAATCAAGCTATTCATACTTTAATCCCAAAGATATACAAGTGAAAAAAAATCTCTTAGATGTTTGGTTCAGTGATTTTTTCAAACTCTATTCTTCAGATGTGTGTCAGAGGCCCTGGGGACAAAAACAAGGAAGTGGAGGTAGTTAGAATAGATAAGTTCCCTGCACCATCATTCAAACAAGAACAATCACCCCAATAGTGGGCTTCTGTACAAGATAATAAAGAAAAAAATGCTCAGGTTGAAAACATTTGAAACTCCATTTTTATTATCTTATAGATGAAACCTTTTGGTTCTGGAGGAAAGAGTTTGCACAGGCCTATTTAATTATTAGAAATAGGATCAGAAACAGAACCTGATCCTAGGTCACACAGAAAACTGAGATAGTTGAAAGTATGTATGTTACCCTTCACAGTCTGATGGTGTTTATTTGTGGGGTCATTCTTTTAACTCCTAGGATAGAGTGATTCCCACCCAAATCTTCCCATTGTTCACAGTATTCTTTGTTCTATTTAAAATTTTGTTCTGTGAATAATTTTAATTTCATATTGCTGCAAAAAAGACTGAATTCTGACTGGTAAATTTGCATTCACAATTGATGTAATTTCAAAAAATTGGGCAATTCTATCACATTTCTAGTACTTAATATCTCTCTCCCTCTTTCTCTCTGTATCTGTCTCTCTCTGTGTGTCTCTTTCCCTTTCACATACACATACTCACACACCTTCTAAGTTCATAACTCTCCCTTGCTGCTTTCGTATTATGCTGATAGTATAATAATCTGAATAAGAAATTAATATACTGCAATCTTGGGGAGTATGAACACTTACATGGAAAGCATTTGCACACTTTCTCCTAAAGTATCTCAGGGAAATCACCCTATTCCGGGATTTTACCCAGTCTTGAAGTCTCAAAAATATCATATTAACTTTTTGTCTGACTTTCCAGGATAGGCTCATGTACAAAAGAAATATATATTTTCTGGAGCTTAAACAATTGAATCTACATAGCTGGTCTATATTTCTAGCATGCAGACTCACTAAAGTGTAGTCATAATCAGTTTGCCATTTTATTCATTGAAATAAGGAGAAACAAATTGCCTTACAGGTAGACTCAGGTGTTTTGGGGATGTAGGCCTATGAATATTTGTTCATATCTTTCTTGTAATCTCATAATGGGAATTTCTTCTCTGTATTTATCTTGTCTACGTGACAGTGCGGTGGCAAAGTTTGGATCAAGTTCAGCTCCTCAGCACAGACTTAACAGTCCCTCAATCATAGAGCGTGCTCAGTCCATGTCACTGAATGAGGGAGTTTTAGAAAAGTTGATCTGAAAGCTAGAATGGTTAAGAATAAAAGGGGTGTCAGACTGAGTAAGAGGAGAAGGGTAACAGACTTAAAACTCATTATGTTCATCATGCATTATAGGACAGAACTAAGAATTCCTGAATCTTAATTATTCTTCAGTCACAATTAGTTCATATCTCTGCTCAAAATGTAGATCACAGGAATGACTGCATTTTTAAGTTGGGATATGTGCTGAGTATCTTCTTCATGTACCTCCACATCAATTCTCTACTCTGCTATGCCAGGACTCGGGGTTGGGTCTAGCCAATGGAGAGCACAGGCAGGAGCCTGAGGGAGGGTAGAAGAGTGAGGCCATCATATTCAATCCTGAGCTCTCTTGGGGTAGGGCAGGGCCTGGCTGTGTCTCATCACCAAAGTTCTCTGTTCCTGTCAGGCCACCCTGTCTCCACACATCTCTGTTTCCAGGTTCTGGCAAATATACCAGTTGCTCGCTTTTAGGGGAAATCTCCTCCTTCCCTTAGTAGCTCACAGGGTGCCCCACGATCCCTTGTTGTTCTCTATTACCTCCACACACCTTTTCAAACAGATCATTTAAAAACACTTTTCAAAGAATTCAGTTCCCATATGCCATCAGCTTCCTGCTCAGAACCCAGCCCATTGCAGGATCAAGGAAATAATTGCACAGAAAGTCTTGTATGTAGGAAATGGTCATCTTAACTCTGGCCATTTCCTTAATATGGCCTGTAAGATATTCAGCATTTAGGGGATTGCTTTGCCATCTATAGTATTTTGTACTTTTAGGTACTGTGACCCATTTTCTCACTATTGAACTTGGAAATTTGTATAAATGAAACATACTAGGTATGAATTATAGATTTGTTAAGATAATTTCCAGGGCATTACTTTAAAATATGACAACCCAGGCCTGGAAATATCTGACAAAGGTTGAGGATGTCTTGGTAAGGGATTACAGTGAAAAATAATTTTTTTTCCTTCAAGGTAAGTGGGTCACAAAATCATTAAATCAGTTAGCTCTTGATATCCCCTAAAACTAAAATAGTCTTTTGTTGTCTAAAGATCACCCCCCGACACACACAAAGGCTTAGGAGAAGTTGAGATTCTACATCTAGCACAAAGTATGCCTTTTTATGTTTTATGACTGACCATAATTAAACTATTGTATATTCAGAAATGGATGTAATCCTTAAGGACATTTTATTAATATTTTTGTAGTAATTAAATACCTAAACATTAAATACAACCACAAATCAATTATAGTTATTTTATGTAGTTGTGGTTTAAGAAGTTTTTGAAATTATATCTCATTTGGTGCTATACTAAGATAAAATGAAATTGGATATTGTTTCTTTAGAGAAAGCTTTGACTTTCTCTAGTCTCTCCAAAGCAAAGTGGCATCAACTTGCAGATTCTGTTCTGTTTTACAACAGGGGCCCACTATTGTCCCAAATTCTGGTGTATGTTTTGAAAAAGAATTTTTGCCACGCTAGCAACAATTGAAATTTAGAGAGTAAAAGAACACTTGCTTAGAATGCTAAAATCGATAATCCTGCAATCTCAGCACCAGAGATCTGTCTACAATAGAGCAATCTGATGTTTTTTCTTTTTGTTTTTTTCCCTAGTGTGGAAAGAAGGAAAAGAAAAATCTAGCTATATGCAGTAGAATAAAAATGGAGTAAAAGCAGATGGAAAATTTCAAAGGATTAAATAATAGAATCCAAAGCATGCAGTTAAAAACAAATTATTGAAATGACAAGTCTATTACATTCAAAAGGAATACAATCTTGTCTTTCCCAAAGCCTAGGGCATAGATTTCACAGTGAAGAATGATTTATTTTTTTTTAACAGAAAAGAAATGGGAGCTTGATTTTCAAATATGAAAAAAAAAAAGACCGTAAATACAAGTAACTAAGTTCATTTAGAGAAAAAAATGTTACTGTATTTCATTCTGTTATGTGCTGTATGTGGAACTTTATCAACTCTTAAATTACATATCCAATGAAACCAAAGACAAACCCAACTGTAAGATTTTTATGAAAAACTGTATGTTGAGAAATAGCCCATTGGGAAAGCTCAAAGCTTTTTTTCTGTACCTAACTTCTTTACTGAACCACCCTCTTTTCTTCTCTAAGTGTAGGGTGAGGAAGAGAGGAAGAGTGGGTGCCATAGATTGACCAGGTCTAAGAAGATTACATTGTTTATAGGCTTAATGGAGAGAGAATTGATGACATGAAAGTAAAATATGTTAAGTCCACATGTTCACTGGAGCTCTATTGCTCACTCTCTCTCTCCCTCACTGTGTCTCTGTCTCTCTAACACACACACACACACACACACTCTCTCTCTCTCTCCCCTTCACCCTCTCGCTCTACCCCTCACCCACTCACTCCCTCCCTCTCTCTCACCTCCCCACCCCCTCACTCTCTCTCTCCCTCACTGTGTCTCTAACACACACACACACACACAGTCTCTCTCTCTCTCTCTCTCTCTCCCCCTTCACCCTCTCACTTTACCCCTCACCCACTCACTCCCTCCCTCTCTCTCACCCCTTCACCCCCTCACCCTCTCTCTCCCTCACTGTGCCTCTGTCTCTCTAACACACACACACACACACACACACTCTCTCTCTCTCTCTCTCTCTCTCTCCCCTTCACCCTCTCGCTCCACCCCCTCACCCCCTCACTCCCTCACTCCATTCTCCTCTCACTCTCAACTGGCATCTGACCCCAGGAGCTATTCCCCTGACCTAGCAGGGCCTGAAGCCTGGTCCCAGGCTAATTCCCACCACACACTGTGGACAAACAGGTTGTCCTGACACTAGCACCCTTTTCTCACATTGGGGCGGGAAATCTGAAATTCAGCTGTAGACTTTGTGCTGGAAGTATCCAGAGCAAACCTTAAGCTCCAGTAACCCACACTTCGCCTTGTAGGTAATCTTTCTGTGGAGTTTGAATATCTCAGCAGGGATTGGTTTTGAAGATTAGGGCCAAAGCCTCAACAGAAACTAGTGTTACTTTGCCTTATTAGAAAAAGTTCCTTATACACTGGGTGTTACACGCAGACAATGAGTCTTGGGAACGCTACATCAAAAACTAATGATGTACTGTATGGTGTCTAACATAACAAAAGGAAAAAAAAAGAAAGTTCCTTATAGATCCTCCGGGCTTTTGGATATGATAGTTTCTCACGTCTTCATATGATCTGAATATTGCTATGTCCCCTGGCAAAATATTAAAACACTATCAGTTCATTTCTTATAAGTCATAAAGTCTTCTCTTTCATGAAATGACAGTTTTGAAGAAAAGGGAAAACAATTCTTAACAACCAATATGACTAGAGCGAGCAAGTGTGAATTGCCTGTGCCCTTTCCTGGGCAGTAGTTTTGCTAGATAGAAGTTACTGTGTCAGTTAGTGAGATCTTGATTTTAGAAAGATTTTGAGGGGTGCCTGGTTGGCTCAGCTGGTTAAATGTCAGGCTCTAGATTTTGGTTTAGGGCATGATTTCAGGGTCCTAGGATAGAGCCCTGTATCAGGTTCCATGCTCACTGGGGAGCCTGCTTGAGGATTCTCTCTCCCTCTGCCCCTCTCCCCACTTTCATGCTGTTCTCTCTCTCTCACAAATAAATGAATCTTTACGGATGGGGAAGAAAACTTTAAAGTAAGGGTCACCTGGGTGTTTCAGTCAGTTAAACGTCTGACTCCTGGGATGCCTGGGTGGCTCAGTTGGTTGGACGACTGCCTTCGGCTCAGGTCATGATCCCGGAGACCCGGGATTGAGTCCCACATCAGGCTCCCAGCTCCACGGGAAGTCTGCTTCTTCCTCTGACCTCCTCGCTCATGCTCTCTCAC
Organism: Mellivora capensis; assembly: GCA_004024625.1. Classification (NCBI taxonomy): domain Eukaryota; kingdom Metazoa; phylum Chordata; class Mammalia; order Carnivora; family Mustelidae; genus Mellivora; species Mellivora capensis. Next base: position 15,559 of record PISX010019776.1, read on the forward strand.
TGCCTCTCTCTCAAATAAATAAATAAAATCTTTAAAAAAAAAAAAAAACATCTGACTCCTGATTTCAGCTCAGGTCATGATCTCAGGGTTCTGGGAGTCTGCTTGAGAATTCTCTCCTTCTGCTCCTCCCTCCCAACCCCCACCCCTACTCATGCTCCTTTTCTTTCTCTCTCTCCCTCTCTCAAATAAACAAATAGATCTTTAAAAAAAAAAAAAAACTTTGAAGTGATATAACAAAGTTCTTCTACTTATTGTTTTATCACAATAGAATTATTAATAATGATGAGGCCATGCTCTAGTTCAACCTGGTACTATACAAGCCCATCAAAAGGCCATTTTCCTTCTGGTTGACAAAGGTGAAGAACTCGTGCCCTCTCAAGTTCAAAAACAAACAAATAAAGATTATTATATATTTTCCATTGTTTACATTCAAAAATGTTTAGGGAGAATGGATTTTGGCTGTAACTTAGTGTATTTTATTTTCCATCTCACACCTGGCAACAAATGGAAAAATGTTTAAGCTCTCCTCCTGCTAAACTAATTTCTTTATCTATTGCACTATTCCTTGGAAAAAGATTAATAATCATGTTTTCAAAGTGATGTTGCCCACTGTGAAATTTGTTCTCCTGCCATTTCTAAAAAATGCATGCCACAGAAAAGCTTCTGCCTGGCTTACAACTAATTCAGAAAATAACTATCCTGACACTATAATTCTTGCCTGTGAAAATGAAATGGATAAAAAGGATTGAGTTATAATGCACACTTAAATGCATTTCCAGTACTAGTAAAACCTGAAAGAATTTAAAATATAATTATATCTGAAATACACTCAAGTTGAAAACTTCTCACAGATTCTATTCTAAGCAACATAGGAAAGCAACCGAACAATGAATTTAGGGACAAAATCATGTATTTCAAAGAATCTTCAAGGTTTCATACTCAACATCTAACAAAAAACTGCATTGTAGATCAAAATAATTTGGTACTGTGAACTTCTACATTTGTTCTAGGAATGGAAAAATAATCTAGTTTACTTTTAAGATCGAAAGTATACTGATGTTATTTTCCAGAAAATAAAAAGTTACAAACAGAATAATACTTAAGTACTATGACCAAAAATGTTTCTCTTTAAAAAAATATATATATGTATTTATTTATTTATTTGACAGAGAGAAAGACAGTGAGAGAGTACAAGCAGGGGGATCTGCAAAGGGAGAGGGAGAAGCAGGCTCCCTGCAGTGTTCAATCCTAGTACCTTGAGCCTAAGGCCGACACTTAACCAACTGAGCTATCCAGGTGCTCCTGAAAAATGTTTGTCTTTATTCAAAGAGAGCAACATCTGAATGTATCCATTTTCTTCAAAACGGCTTGAGGGAGCAAGGCTTTCCTTGCCTAAGAAATGAGATGCCTATAACTAACTTGGAGAAATAATATGTGATTTTTAATCCTCTCAAGGAGTCTAAATTCTAATATTCTAAAGATGACTCAATTTTACTCATGGGAACATTTTGAGAATGAGATATCAGAAATATGGTGAGATTTACTTTAAAATCAGCAATCAGAAAGGGAAATCCAGCATTCCATATGCTTACTCTGGCAATTCTGATTGCAAAGGCAGAGCCATAGACCCTTGAACAAAATTAAGGAGAAAATCTACTGATTATTCACGACCTTTAGGATTGATCCTCTTGAACACTTTCCCTTGATACTCTGATGCCTCTTGCTCTTGATTTTCCTTCAGTAATTTGCATGTATTTCTCCTTCTTGGTTCTTTGCAAATAGTTTTGTTGTTGCTCATCCAACTCTTAAATTTTAGCATCCTTTAGGGGTCTGTTCTTTCCTTATTTATAATAGTGTGAAATGATATTACTTATCCATTTTTTTCTATTTGATTATTACAATTTAATATGTAAGCTTCTCCAGAGCAGGAACCTAGTCTTTCTTCCCACTGTTATATCCCAGGTACCTGGGACAGCCCTTGGCATCTTCTACTGGCTTTTTTTCTAGGCATTAATGTACTGCTGACTTCATAATCTGTATCTTCGTTTTAATCCTCTCTCTAAACCTCTAGAACCATATATCATTTGAATATCTCTACCTGGGAATGTTGTATTTGCTTTAAACATACTACATCCAAAGATAATTTATTATATTCCACATTCAGACCCTCTTGTGATCTTTTGCCTCAAAATCTTCTCTTCACCTCCTTTGATTTCAACATCTACTCTATCACACAGGCTGGAAATTGGAAGTGACTGTAAACTCATTTCATGTATTTCTCCTACAATCAGTTGGTTGCTAAATTATTTCCATTCTGTTATCAAAATCTCTCTCAGGGGGCGCCTGGGTGGCTCAGTGGGTTGGGCCTCTGCCTTCAGCTGGGGTCATGGTCTCGGGGTCCAGGGATCGAGCCCCGCATCGGGCTCTCTGCTCGGTGGGGAGCCTGCTTCCCCTCTCTCTCTGCCTGCCTCTCTGCCTACTTGTGATCTCTCTGTCAAATAAATAAATAAAATCTTAAAAAAAAAAATCTCTCTCAGTACTCTCATATCTTCTTTAAGTACACTGTCACCACAATAGGTCAAGCCCTCACCTGAATTATAGCTTCCTAATAAGCTTTCTGCCTCCATTCTGCCTTTGTTCTATCCATTATCCACACTGTTGCTTGAGTGATTTTTTCCTAATCCTAACCTCCCTGTATCTGGCCTGGAGAGCTTAGTATCAGATCTTTGAAGGAAAAGGACTCACATTCCTCCCTATGCTACCCACCTGACCACTCCACTGTGATCACACTACCTACCGCAGGCTACACATCAAACTGCAATATTTATATTTTTCCCACTGTGTCTTGCTTTTTCATATAGGCCAGTAATTTTTAATCCCTTTTTTACATGAGAGAACTGAAGTTGTAGGACAACCAGTCTGCCCAAAATATAAAGAAATACTGGTACATCCAAGAGAGGGCACAAGCACTTATTTACCACTAATAGGCAGGCAGCAATGTACAAGCAAAATTTCAGGTGGAAAATTTCAGGTACAATGTTAAATAAATGGCTAAAGGCCAAGCAAACACTAGTGTAAGATTATAAAACCACTTGAAGCCAGAGACGCAAAAGGAATATGCATCCACTCTCAGTCTCACTAGAAAGATTGGAGTTAGGGTAAAAATTCTACTTTCATGGTCCAGACCTAGAGGAGAGGAACAGCAGCCATTGCAAAACATGAAGCCTTTTTCGTAACGTCCCCTATAAAACAAATACCTTTTTTTTAAGATTTTGTTTATTTATTTATTTGACACAGAGAGAGAGATCACAAGTAGGCAGAAAGGCAGGCAGAGAGAGAGGGGGAAGCAGGCTCCCCACTGAGCAGAGAGCCTGATGTGGGGCTTAATCCCAGGACCCTGGGATCATGACCTGAGCCGAAGGCAGGGGCTTAACCCACTGAGCCACCCAGGCACCCCATAAAATAAATATCTTTTTAAAAAAATATATTTATTCATTTATTTAAGGGAGAGAGAGGGGAGCACCTGGGTGGCTCAGTGGGTTAAGCCCCTGCCTTCAGCTTGGGTCGTGATCCCAGAGTCCTAAGATCGAGCATCGGGCTCCCAGCTCCATGGAGAGTCTGCTTTTCCCTCGACCTCCCCTCTCATGCTCTCTCACTCTTACTCTTTCTTTCTCTCAAATAAATAAATAAAATCTTTACAAAAAAAAAACAACAAACCTCTTTATTTAAGGGAGAGAGAGCAGGGGGGAGGGCAGAAGGAGAAGGAGAGGAGGGCTGAGCAGGGCTAAATCATGGGACCCTGAGATCATGAATGGAGCCAAAATTAAAAGTTGGACACTTAACCAACTGAGCCACCCAGGAGCCCCTAAAACAAATATCTTAAGCTACTTAGGACAAGGCAGCAAACCTTGTTGCCTTCAGAGTACAAATAAAGACCCATTGCAGCTAGAAGACACTAAAACCCTACACTCCAGCAAGATAGGTAAGAATATGTTCCAGGGTCAAAATATTAAATATCTTCTACTTCTTGGGAAGGGCAGAATCACTAGAGAGGACCTGAAAGGAATCCAATGCTCCCTTAACACTTGGGCTAAACTAGAACAACAGGGAACACCTTCCTTTCACTTACCCTCCTTAACTAGGCTAGTAAACACTGAATGACAAATAATAGAAATACGGTACCGGAAGAAGATCAAAGCAAGGAAGGAGACCTTCTCTGAGATACAGGCCCAAAGGGAAAAACCTAAGGTTGAAGGTGAAGTAGACCTTGAGATAATCCCTCTTGCAAACCTGTCCCTACCCTTAAGACAAGAAAATATTAGAATTTGAAGACTATGGTGTTCTGAGGGTAATCATAGAAATGAACAAACAAAAAAAAAGAAAATCCAGTCTAACTTCTGACTAGGTTCTCAGTCTCCCTCACTCAGACAAGATGAGTCTATTCCAGGTATAGTTACTAATTATTGTAGTTTCTACTGTTCTACAAAATAATCCTGGGTTTTATCAAAAAATCAAGAGGCATACAAAAAAAGTATGGGAAAAAAACTCATTGTCAAGATACCAATCAACCAACATCATCAGATTCAGATATTACAGATATTTGATGACTAGCAAATGGGGATTAAGTGTGTTTAATATGTTAAAGGCCCTAGTGGAAAAAGAGGACAAGAATGATTAGATAGGCATCAGTAGAGAGATGGAAACTATAGAAAATCAAATTAAAATGCTATAAAATAAAACATGAAAAAGAGTTTAAGAATGCCTTTGAAAAGCATATCAGAACACTCAATCCAACTAAGGAAAGAACTGGTGAACCTGAAAATTGATGATTAGAAATTGCCAAGCTGAAGAACAAATGAAAAAGAATACAAAAATACAGAATAGGACATCCAACAAGTATGGGGCAATATGAAATCATCTCTCATACATGTAATTGAAATGGTAGGAGAAAAGAAAGAAGGAAAGAAGATGAAATATTTGAAGAGATATGGCCAAGAATTTTGAAAAACAAAAGACACAAAACTGCAGATCCAAGAAACTCAATGAATACCAAATAAGCTTACACACACACACACACACACACACACACACCATATTCATTGCTGAAAAACAGAATCAATTTTAAAATCTTGAAAATACCCAGAGAAAATATACATATAAAATAACATTACATACATTAATTATGTACAAAAATAACATATCAAATAACAAAGAAAAAATTACAGCACAGAAAAGGACATACTATACACGGGACGCCTGGTTCACTCAATCAATTAACTGTCTGCCTTTTGCTCAGGTCATGATCCTAGGGTGGTTGAGTCCTGCATCTGGCTCCTTGCTTAGCAGGGAGCCTGCTTCCCCCTCTGCCTGCCACTCCCCTGCTTGTGCTCGCTCTCTCTCTCTCTCTCTCTGACAAATAAATAATTTAAAAATTGGAAAAAAAGAGAGAAAGAAGAAAGAAAGGAAGGAAAGAAGGAAGGAAGTCCCATAAAGCCACATCAACCTTAAGATGTCTTCTTTATCCAGGATGAAAATGAATGAATGGTACATTAGGCAGAAAGAAGTAAGCCCTAAATCTAATTTAAGTAAAGACTCTGAAGAATTCTCATGTAAAGAAGCCTCTTTGGTTTGCCTAAATTTCCCATAAAGTTTTTCACTCTGAAATTTTTTTTTTCAACTGACTTGTTTTTTTCCTTAAGAAACTCTGGCATAGGGATGCCTGCGTGGCTCAGTTGGTTAAGCCACTGCCTTCAGCTCAGGTCATGATCCCAGTATCCTGGGATCGAGTCCCACATCGGGCTCCTTGCTCAGCGGGAGCCTGCTTCTCCGTCTGCCTCTGCCTGCCACTCTGTCTGCCTGTGCTCACTCTGACAAATAAATAAATAAATCTTTTTAAAAAATCTACATATATATATATATATATATTTAAAAAATGAAACTCTGGCATACTACTGAAAATGCCTAAGTTACATTCTTTTCATGAGTTATGTGGAGAAAGATAAAAACCTCCTACTGGGAAAAAAACAGGGCTATAAACATGTCTCTTAGGGGTAGCATTTCCCCCACTTTGTTCTAGATACAAGTCCAGGAAGAAAAGGTAAGGCAAGTAGAGCAGGAGATGGCAGAAGTTAATTCTCATGTTTTTCCCCCTTAGGGATCATCTACTCAGTAATCTTATTAATGGTCTTCATTTTGTGCTAGCATTGAACAAAACAGATATGGCACTTTCCTTTATGGAGGTTATAGTCTCATAGGGAGTATCAAAGGGGAAGGACAAAAAATTCCAATGAATATGTACCATGAAACATTGTCAATGCCATAAGAAGAGGGCTTAGTTCTTCTGGAATATAAGCTGAGACTCTGGTAGAGCCAGAAACCTGGAGTACAGGCACAGTCATCCGCTCAGGTTCAGAGACCTGAGCCTCGAACAACAGTTGACTCAAAGTACTTCAGGTAAAAATTTATTACAGTCCTAAAAATGTTGGCTTATTTCCACATTGCTATCAAAATCAATATCTTGTGACTTTACACTAGAAGAAGATGGAACTTGTCATTGTAACTGATAAACAAGGTTGTAGTTTTCAAAGGATTCTTCTGGATCCTTATATTTGTGGAATATATTTTGTAAAATTAATTTTATTAATATAAGCACTTCACCTTCCTTCTACCATCTAAACATCTAGGGTACCATGATCTGTCTTATACTTACCACAACTGTAGCAGAAATCATTTTTTTTCTAGATATGATCAATTCTATCCAAAGTAAGAAGAGGGAGAAATTCATGGTTATATTTAAAAAGCCAATTGCTGTTGGTTTTAGAAAAAAAATAAACAACTAGAAAGAATGGAGAAATTCTTAGAATCCAAGAGAACTGGGAAGAAGGTAGCTAATTTGCAGCATGGCTGTTCCACAGGGCTCCTATGACAAAAGTACCGCTGATTGTGTGACTTAAACAGCAAATATTTGTATCTCACAGTTCTGAAGTCTGAGAGGCTCAACACCAAAGTGACTGTAGATTCAGTATCTGGTGAATGTCTGCTCCCTCATTCATAAACATCTATCTTCTCTTTGGGTCCCCAGATGGCAGAAGGAGTGACCTTCTCTGGGTCTCTTTTATAAAGGCACTAATCCCATTCATGAAACCTCCATCCTCATGATCTATTAACTTTCTGAAGGTCCTATCTCCAAATTCCATCCCATTATGAATTAGGTTTCAACATGAGTTTTGAAGGGACACACACCTATAGTAGACTTTAAGCCACTCACAGTAGCAATTAATTTTTCAGAATCCTGCTCCTAAATTATATTTAAATCTAGACATCAGGCTATGAAATGGAGAGAAAACATGGCTGTCTACTGTGGTCTTATCCAGATGGGGAGTATATAATATGTGCACTGTTCGTTTTTGCTACCTCCCACTTGACTTCTGCCACAACCTCCCAGACCTTGTCATCTTTTGAGATTTCAGCCCATTGCTATCTGGAATTTACCTTTTTACACTTCTCCCTGAAGTTTCTATTGCTAGGGCCCGTTTACCTTACCCTATGACAATTTTTCTCTAACCAGTGACAGTCTTTCTCAGTGAACTTCACATTCACGTCACATTTGTATACTCATCTGTACTCTTAAAACTCAATGCCCCAGAAACAGGTGAGAGATCTCAGCCTCTCTCATGTTTGGAAATAGCATGAAGATGTCTTTACTAACCTTGTTATGACCTTGGCCAACGTTTTTTTAAATCCATATCCCCTAAAATATGAAGAGGAAATCTATAATGATATCCTCTTCACAGATCCATAATGGTGAGATGAATAGCTTCCAACTCCCTTTTGTACCTTTCAGAACTGTGTGTGTGTGTCTGCATGTAAAGGAGGAAGAATGTCTTAAAAACATGTTCTGCCTGTTTGCATGCTGACACTTATTGCTCTCTCACAGCTGGATGATGCCTTTGGTGGTCCAGAAGTCAAAATCTGTCCTTTCTGATCATAGGCCTGTGAGCTTACAATTCCCTCTGGAGTTACTTGAAGCCCCAGGCCTCTAGAAATAAAGGGGTGCAGGCACAGCAGAGAGGAACAAAATATGCCAGTTAGTGTTTCAAGTGAATGAGAGAATTTATGTAACCAGTATGATAAACTAGCCCAACCAGTGGGATGCAATCATGAGGCAATTTAATTTTGCTTCCCCATTCTTCTTTAACTTTGCTCAGCGGGACAAGTTTCACCCCAGCAATGAAAATTCTGGCATTTCCATTTCTTTTGTAGTTAATTCTAAGAAATGTAAAGCCCCAAGATTATTTCAAGACAAAAATCATAATCTCAAATTGCTCCTGAAAATACCCAATCCCATATATAAGTAAAGCTTCCAGACATTCAAAATTGCAGTTACACCTCTGCCTTCACCTCAGGACTGCTGCAAGAAAGGGACAGTTAAGTTTCTGCTCTGTTCCCCAGTTCCTCCTTCCCAGTTTCCAATGCTTTGAGGGTGATAGGCTGGAAGTGGTAGATTGGAAGGGACCAGCTAGTTCTCATCAGGCCCGTGTCTTCTTCCTGGTCATCCCATGTCATCTAGGTTGGACGATGTGACTAGTTTTCCCTGATGGAATGTGCCTGGAAGGGATGGATCACTAGCAATCTGCCATAGTTAAACTAGCAGTGTGTCAGGTGTACCATCTCCATGCTTTCTTTCATTATCTCCTGGGCAGATATAGAAAATCCAGTTGAACATTTCAAGGCAGAGTCAATAAGTGAAAGCAGGTTGATTTTCTCAATTACTCGATAGAAGGCTGTCCACCTAACACTCAACTGAACTATGATAGAAATGAAAAATAAGCCATTATTTTGTTAAACCAGGTTATTTGGGGATCATCTGTTATGGCAGCCAGTGAAACTAACCCTAATTAATACTAGGAGGAAGGAAAGATTTTAAAAAAAAGGAATATTTATGCTCGGCTAGAACAAATATTGTGGTTCGTAGACTCTACCCTTGGGTGTTGCCTATTACTTCATACTAGCAGTTCTCTTAACTCAGATGATATATTATCCTCTTACTGATAATTTACTTCATCTACATCTTTTGGGAATTTGGGGAATTACATTTTTAGCTTTTCCCTTCTGATCCTAACCCTAACCCTAACCCAAATGATTCTATATCATGCGTGACCTTCACCTGATCCACTGGAAACATTCACACAGATAAATGTCTTGTCACTCTTTAAATTATTGATTCTGTTAACCTTAAAAATAAAACATTTTACCAGTAAAAGTGACTTTATTCAGGAATAACAGAGAATTACATTTGGGGATATGCAAATATGGCAAAACCATAAGCAGGTCCACAAATGAGGAAGAGTAACATCAGTTTATAGAGAAGAAGAAAGACGTTGAGAGGGGTTGTTCTGAATGAAAGACCAAAGGAGAAAAGAATGAGTCCAAGGTGATGACAGTTTCTCGTTGGCTGAGTTGCAGGGGCAGTATGTTTCTCATAGGAGATGCAATGTACATCTTTCCCTTTTGGGGTCTGTAATTGATAATTCTTTCTTGTTGACAATTCTTCTGTTGGGGTCTATAACTGATAGTTTTTTCCTATAATTAATATTGAGTGATATGGCCCCCCGCCTTCTAACTCCCTCTTCTAAACTCCCTACTCCATTTTAGTGAGGTTTCTCTGTATTCATTTCCACTATTCTGTGATATTCAGCATAGTTATGTCCTTCTGGAAATTCTAGCATTTAGATACCAAGATTCTTAGCTCTATCTTCCATGTTTCTCTTTTCTCATTTCGTTTCATTTCATTTTTCCTTTGAATTCTTAGATAACTCCTCAAGTTAATTTACCACTTTCTTTGTTAGCAACATCCATTCTTTTCATTATGTGTGTTTCTGGTTAATTTCAGATACTTCATTTCCTCCTTTTTGGATGGCAGTCTGGTCTCTTCTAATGCAACAATCTCTTAAATTTTATTCAGAAAATGATTTTCAATTTTCTTGAACTGATAATTTTTCTCAGTATGATAATAAATATTTTATTGTCTGATTATACATCTACTTCCAGATTATTGCCTGTAATGCAGGTTTTTTTTTTAAATGGACCCAAGGCAAGTAGCTATTACTTTTTACTTCACTAGAAATATTATAATTAATTCCCAGAACTACCAGAGTCACACTAATTTTTCACATGAATAAAAAGTTTTTTTAAAAACCCTAATTATGAATAAAGTGAATATTAAAGAGCACTTTCACCAATCCCTGATATAAAATGCAATTGCAATTCTTTAATTGGGAAAAAAATCAGGTAGGCCACAAAAAATCATTCTGGGTAAAATGTTTCTGAATTTTCCCACTTGCATCCTAAAAGTATATTTTCTCTAATTATATATTAATGAAAAGACAACAAAAAGATGTTCTTCTTCTCCTTCTCATAGTCCCTGTCCCTCTACCTCTTGTTTTCTCATTTTCAAAATGGTAATAATCTGGAACAGGAAACTTTTGCTTAGTCATGAACAGGAAAGATCTAGGTGTGATGAGGCAGTGAGAGGAGATGGTAGGAAAAGTCCTTTTTCTTTAGATTATACAGAAAGCAAAACAGTACTTAACAATACTATACTGTTCCCTTAAAAAATTTAAGAACATAGAACTCATATAAGTGTTTTTTATCACACACACACACACACATACACACACACACACACACACAGAGTCATGAGGAAATTTTAGAGATGACAGGCGTGTCTATTACCCTTATTTGGTGATGGTTTTATGAGTGTTTGTATATGTCCAAACTCATGAAATTATATCTATTAAATGTGTATTTTTTTATTTATCAGTTATAACTTAATAGAGCTGTGATAGACAGATAGTTGGACAGATAGATAGATTGATGATAGACTTTGCAAAACATAAAAAGAAACAGGCCAGACGGAAGATATTAGTCCTGAAGCTTCTCTGTGCTACTGACTTTGTCCTCTGAGTTAAGTGTTTGATTTGACAGAAAGTTAGAGGAGGAAGAGAAGCAACTGAGGAGTCGGCTGAGGTTTATTAGATGGGAGAGGCCAAATGTGTATTACACAGCAAAGAGAAATCTCACACTTAAACCAGATTAAACCCAAAGTGAAAAATGACACTTTCAGTCAGCTGAGCTAAGTATAAGTAGATAATATCATGGCAGAGCTCAGAGTAAGATTTTTATTTGTTACAATTGAAAAATATTATGTACTAACTAGGAAAATAAACTATTTTAATGCATTCTATGATGGATTTACTTTCATGTTAATTTCAGCTGAAGATTCAAAAGAATAGGGACTACATTCTAAATGGAAGGCCATCAAGGATTGTTCAATGAAGTGAACAAAAACTAATTTTATGATTTTAATCTCTAGCTGACAATAAGGATCTAAAAGGATTAAGAGTTGGAGATTAAAGGAGAAGTACATTTCCTTGGGGGAGATGCCCCCACCTCTTTCCTCACATATGGAGGTTTGGAGAATGACTTCTCCTGACCTCAAACTTGGTGGGAATGGATTCAGCTACATCACTTAGAGTTTGAAAAATGTATCAGGGAATTGGAAACAGTGGGCTGGTTCCTGGATCGAGCCTGAGAAATGTAAAGTGTCAGGAATTATGGTTGCACAGCTACTCTGGTGGTAGCATATTAGGATCATCCTGAATTTCCAAATTTTATGCTGATGAAGTTGTTCTCTGTTAACTAGATGTGGGCCACATACCGAAGAATGCTAGCATCAGATTGTTCTAGTTCCTGTCTCAGAGTTCTGCTTGGAGAGGTAGGAAAACAATGATAGAAAGGGACTAAAGAAAGAGTTATCAGAAACCAGCCAAAACAAATGAATTTATTTATGCCAAGAGAACTACAGACATTGAGAATGAGGGAAAACTGACCATACCAGTCAGGATAAACTAGCACAGTGGTTTTTACACAAGGATGACTTTATCCCCCATGGGATATATGGCAATGTCTGGAGACACTTTGGGACATTTTGAGAGACAGGGAAGTGTGTGGATGGGGCTAGTGGCATCTAGTAGCTAGAGGCCAGAGCTTCTCATAAACATCAAAAATATACAGAACAACCCCTTATAACAGAGAATTATCTGGAAAAATATTATTAGTTCCAAGGTTGAGAAACCCTGTTGTAGAGTATGCTGATTTAAACAAACAGTCTCTACATCTTAGTGGCTTACTTGTACGTGTGCCCGTTGAAGACTGGCTGCTCTTCTGCTCCACGTGCCCTCATGGCAGCTTCTATCGTGTACCTGGAATACCAGTCAATATGGCAAAGCAGAAAGAAACATGTTTAACAATACACCGACCTTGAAAACTTCTGGTAGAAGTGACAAACCTCTCCTCTACATTCCAATGCAAGTCTTCTTGTCTATTGGTTACCTATTACTGTGTAACAAATTACCCCAACATTTTTTTAAGTTCTTTTTTGTTTGCTTTCTTGCTTATTTAGAGAGCATGGGGAGGGACAGAGAGAGAGGGAGAGAGAATTTCAAGCAGGCTCTGCACTCAGCACAGAGCCTGATGCAGGGCTCAATCCCGCGACCCTGACACCATGACCTGAGCTGAACCCAAGAGTTGGACTCTTAACCAGCTGAGCCACTCAGGCACCTGGAATTAACCCAACATTTAATGGCTTAAAACAATGCGCAATTATTATATACTACCTTTTATGGACCAATAATCTGGCACAGCATAGTTGATTCCCTTCTTCAGAAACTCTTAAGAGCTGCAAAGTGTTAGGCAGGGCCACGGTCATCTCAAATATCAAATAGGACCAGATCTGCTTTTGGTTTTACTCAGTGGTTATGGGCAGGGTTCAGTTCCTCATGAGCTGTTGGACTGAAGACCTCAGTTTCTTGCTGACTAGTGGCCCTCTCCACTAGAACAAGCATGCATGAAGAGCCAAGGAAAGAACACCAGAAAGACAGAAGTTATAGTCTTTTATAACTTGATAATGGAAGTGACATCATATCAATTTTCTATTCATTTCGAGCAAGTCACAAGATCCCGCCCACAGTCAAGGGGAGAGAATTACACCATACCACTTCAGGGTTCCTGAGTTCAACAGAGTGGGATGTTTAATCCTTTCACAGGAAGGAGCACCACACAGAGAAAAGCTAAAATATTGAGTGCAGACTGATACAATCTGCCTCTCCAAACATTTCCTCTTTTCTAATTCATGAGGCTCAAACTGGGGGAGGAGTGAAGTCCTACTTTTAAATCATGGCTTTTGAGTTTTGGATTATTATATTGAACTGAATATATGAATTTCTGGCTGAGAGAAGAAAAAAAAACTATATTTTATGACTCAGAGTAACCAGAGGACCTTATGTCACCTAAGAACAATCAAAGGGTAATAGAACCACCCACAAATTTCACTCAGGGGAATTAAACGATGTAAACAAGCTCCACACAATAAATTTAAAGAGACAGTGGAAGGCAAACATAAAGTTGCATCATATCCTCTGAATCTGTTTGTTCATTCCTTTACTCAACTACTGCATATTGATTACTTACTATGTCCCAGGCTTATCCTAGGCAGGAGAACACCCAAATGAATAAAACAAACAAAAACTCCTGTCTTCATAGAGCTTATGTCCAAATGTGTTTGGGGAAGATGATAGACCCTAAAAGAAATAGTTTAGGTATGTAGTATTTCAGATGGTCATACGTCTTACAGAGATAAATAAAAAAGGGAAAGAGATGAGAGACAGTGAGATTTTCAGAGGTGAAGAAAATCCCCACTAAATAAGATGAAACTATGAGCCATGCGAATATCTAAAAGGAGGTCATTCAATGTAATGTTTATATAGTCTTCAAAGGAGGTATTTTGGACATCAACAAGAAACACTGTAATTATAAGTCCAGCAAGCAAGAGACTTTTTCATTTAAAAATGCATTTACAGTTTGTTTGGAAACACTGGTTGACATGGCTGTCACGAACAATTATGTAGAATACTAATTCTTTTTTGCAGACCTTACCTTGGCTTCAGAGCATCTTGAGTTGGGGTCAGTGGTCTGACTCCTACCCTTGAACCACATAGATGGATGGAAACTAAATATAAAATATTCTCACTATTTATAACTGCAAGCAATAAGTTAAAAAAAAAAAAGCCTGTTCCTTTTATTTTGGTTTTGTTTTAACATGATTGGTTTTCTTCTGAGGATACCAGGGAAAAGTAGGTAATCCAGCTGGTGGGTCTGTGGCACATTGCTTTAACTCTCCTCACCCCTCTTACTTCACTATTGCTTGAAAACTCTTTAAAAAGATTCCCATTAGTTGAATGATAGTCTTTACAGTTTCTCCTAATGAGAACAGAAATTTTCTAAATTACCTGTGCTGTCTTGACAGGAATTTGGGAAAGAGGGAGATTCTATACCCTATGTAGTCTATACTCTTTTTCTAGAATGTGTCATCTTGCTATATGGAAAGAGCTGGAAATGAAACATATGCTGTGTATCCCCATCTCCTTTTCCATCTCTGTCTCCATCTCCATGAAGATTATAAAGAGATATAGAGAGAAATAGGCCAAATGCTTAATATTTTCCACTTTGTATAGTGGCATATATGCTTCTTTTTAAAAAACCTATTTGTACATTTAAATTTTCCTACTCTGGTCAAGCAATGCTTTTATACTAAGAAAAAAAAACAATAATTTTTTTAAATTTAAACGGATGATAGAATCACAGCATGCAATTTATCTGGGGACTATGCATCTAATAGAGGAGCTATTTTAAACTGAGGGGATACCAAGAACTCAGTAGCTTTTGAAGATTCACTTTAAAGTGTTGCCACTCATGCTTAACAAAAGTGTTTCTACCTAGCAAATTAACATACTATGCCTTATGCACAATACAAATTTATTTGGGGACAATCTTAAGACACTACATTTTTATAGTGCTCTTAAATTTGCAAATTGCTTTGGCATTTCATTTCATTAAATAATCCTAATGACTATATTAAAATAAAGTCAGGTTTTATTAACCCTGTTTGGATGAGGAAAAAGAAGCACAGAGCATTCCATGATGCACATTGACCACAACACCAACTGCTAAGCCATTGCTTTCTCTACTTGACTATGTTGATTTTTATGCTTGGTTAGACTGAATGGTGGAATGAAGGAGGCGAGACTCCGCAGCAATTGAAGTAGGGTCTCATTCCTCTGTATATACACATCTTACTTTTATTTCAGTCCCATGGATCTCTTTTCTGTTTTCCAGATGTGATTTCCGTGGAAAAAGTATCATGCCCAGTTCTCTCTTCTCTAAATATTAGCATCATGTGCAGAAAGAATAGGTATATATTTACGTCATAGAGCTTCTATTTAATGATTTAAGTGACTAAGAGGAAAATACTATGAGCAAATACTTTGATAATTTTTTGCATTTTAGCCAGTAATTCTTTTTTTTTATTTAAATTCAATTAACCAAGTTATAGTACATCATGTTTTTGATAAAATAGGTAACTGGGTGATGGAAATTAAAGAGGGCATGTGATATGATTAGCCAGTACTTGTAAAATAGTTTCACAGATGAGCTAATATGTTACTACCTTAACTATTTTTTTCTTTTTTTTTAATATTTTATTTATTTATTTATTGGACAGACAGAGATCACAAGGAGGCAGAGAGGCAGGCAGAGAGAGGAGGAGGAAGCAGGCTCCCTGTAGAGCAGAGAGCCCGATGCGGGGCTCAATCCCAGGACCCTGAGATCATGACCCGAGCCGAAGGCAGAGGCTTAACGCACTGAGCCACCCAGGCACCCCTATCTTAACTATTTAGAAATTTAATCAGTTTATGTTTTCATGACCTGGTAACAGTAGATTTGATGATGAATGTGAAATCAGCAAGAGACTGATAACAAGCCTAGGAGAAAGAAAGATTAGGAATATTCTATACATTGCAAAATAACCATCTTTAGTTATTTTAATCATGAATAGGGATGGTAGAAGATCTCCTAAGGTGAACTATATCAGTTCCTTCTTTTCTATATACATGCTGCTTTTCACATGAGAATTAGAAACTCATTAGTCTGGAATCGGAGATGTTCTGAGTGGTTTGGTTGATCAATAGAATGTAGTGGGCATTCAAGGACTACTGAGCCTAGCTCTTAAGAAATCTTACAGCTTCTTCTCAGACCTCTTGGAGCACTCATTTGGAATGCTCCATCTGGGAATCCAGATGGCATGCTGGGAGATGCCTACACCACCCACAGAGGCAGTGTGCAAGTGCTCTGGTGGTCAGCCCCAGCTAAGCTCTCAGCTTTCAGCTAGTATCATGTAAGTTGGCCATCCTTGGATGCAACCCATCTCAGCCTGTAGATTAACTCCAGCCCTGTCCACTACTCTCATTATAACTGCATGGAAGAGAGGACCCCCCCCCCCCCCCGCCAAGCTGTGCTTAGCCAAGCAGGAAAATGTAAACCATGAGGAAAAATAACAAATGGTTGCTTTAAGCCACAATGTTGTGTGTATGGGGGGGGAATGATTTGTTATCTAGTAAAATATAACTGAAAAAAAGAGATCTGAAAATTAAGTAAATAATGAGTTAAAAACTTAAGCATAATTCTTCATAATGAAGCAGAATGTATACCTGCACTCGGGCTCTGACACTGACACTAAGTGTTTTAAGATTTGGGGATCAGTAACATACTCTATGACCTAATCTCTTCATCTTCAAAGTGGAATATTAAGGTGTTAAAAGAAGATGTAATTTAAGACATGTGTTGCTCTCTGACAGACTTCCATCTACTCTGCTGTGAAGGTCAGTAAGTATGTCACTGACTCTGGGCAAAAAGTAAGGTAATCAACAGTTTTTGAAGACAGAAATTATTACTAGGAGCCAATATAGGTTGGCAAGGATCATGACCTGCCAAAACCAACTTATTTAATGAAGTATTTAACAAGATTGTTGGGCCAGTAAAGTGAAACATGTATAGACATTGTTCATCTGTAGCACTTAGCTCCTTCAAAATCTTGCTGGATTCCACTATATCTTTTGCACAATTAATTTTAATTATTTCTACTAGGCCCTTGTCCTCAAGCAATAATTACTTGAAAGTATTTTTAACCCTATAATATTCTTCCTTTGACTCTATTTCCATGTTATTGATTTTATTGCTTTCATGTCTTTCCTCAAAAAACCATTCTGCATGGATGGATCCAATGAAGAGTTCCATTGTGAAATACTTCATTTCATTTTTTTGTTTTGATTTTTAAAAATTCTCGAACAAAAGTCCTGCAGATCAACTGGACTTCCTTAATTGAAATGTTTTCCCCCAGGAAAATGTAATACTCTGCTGATGAGAATTTACATCTGTTCAATCAGTCTGAAGGGCAATTCAGTACTATGTATAAGAAACTTTAAAATTGTACACAGCCTTTAACCCAGTGATTTCATCTATAAATTTTTATCTTAAATGATAAAAAAATGTCCTCGGGGATTTATGTACAAGGATATTCGTTGGAGAGAACAATGAACATTTAGAAAACTCAGGGGAAAAATATATCCAATAACACAAGATTGACTAACTGGACTATTACATCTCCAAATAACAGAATATTAAGCAGTCATTTTTTTAAAAATCCCATTCTTGAAGAATATTTAAGACTGAATAAAATGCTGAGAATTGTGTTACATGAATAAAGTAGGTTATAAAATTGTAAAAAACAAAACAAAACAAAAAAAACCATTCTGCATTGTTCTGCCACAAGTTTCCTTGTTTTTGTTGTTTCAAGTCCAGTTCTTAGCAACTGTTTATGCTTCCATTATTCTACTGAAATTGTCTATCCAAAGTTATCCATAATATTTTAATTGCTAATCTAATTAGCCTTTCCTCTGTCCTCACCCTCTGGTTTGTATCTGTCCTACGTTAATGGGTTGACAGTTCCTTTGTTCTATGTTCTCTACTTTGCTGTCTCCCATGGCACCTTTGGGTCTCTCTGTATTGCTCTGACTGCTTCTATTCTTTGTCTGCTCTGTCCCCTATTGCTCCCTTAAAGGTAAGCCGGTATCGGGTTGCAGATTGGATGACAGGACCCATCCATATGTTGTCTACAAGAGACCCATTTCGAACCGAAGGATACACCCAGACTGAAAGTGAAGAGATGGAGAAGCATCTTTCATGCCAGTGGGCCTCAAAATAAGGCCAGGGTAGCAATTCTCATAACAGATAAATTAGATTTTAAACTAAAGACTGTAGACAGAGATATAGAAGGACACTACATCATTCTTAAAGGGACTGTCCACCAAGATGATTTAACAATTGTAAATATCTATGCCCCCAATATGGGAGCAGCCAATTACACAAGAAAACTATTAATCAAGATAAAGAGTCATATTGATATGAATACATTAATAGTAGGAGATCTTAACACATCTCTCTCAGTAATAGATCATCCAAGCAGAAAATCAATAAAAAACAAGAGCATTGAGTGACACATTGGACCAGATGGACCTCATAGATATATACAGAACATTCCACCCTAAAACAACAGAATACTCATTCTTCTCAAGTGCACATGGAAGCTTCTCCAGAATAGACCACATCTGGGTCACAAATCAGGGCTCAAACTGTACCAAAAGACTGAGATTATTCCCTGCATATTCTCAGATCACAATGCTTTGAAACTGGAGCTCAATCACAAGGAAAAGTTTGGAAGGAACTCAAACACCTGGAAGCTAAAGACCACCTTGCTTAAGAATGCTTGGATCGGGGCGCCTGGGTGGCTCAGTGGGTTAAAGCCTCTGCCTTCGGCTCGGGTCATGATCCCAGTGTCCTGGGATTGAGTCCCACATCGGGTTCTCTGCTCGGCAGGGAGCCTGCTTCCTCCTCTCTCTCTGCCTGACTCTCTGCCTACTGGTGATCTCTGTCTGCCAAAAAAATAAATAAAATCTTAAAAAAAAAAAAAAAGGATGCTTAGATCAACCAGGAGATCAAAGAAGAACTTAAACAATTCATGGAAACCAATGAGAATGAAGACACTTTAGTCCAAAACCTATGGGATACAGCAAAGGCAGTCCGAAAGGGGAAATACATTGCCATCCAAGCCTCCCTCAAAAAAATTGAAAATTCCAGAATAAAACAGCTATCTCTACACCTTAAAGAACTGGAGAATCAACAACAAATTAAGCCAACTCCACACATAAGAAGGGAAATAATCAAGATTAGAGCAGAGATCAATGAGGTAGAACTAGAGATACAGTAGAACGTATCAGTGAAACTAGAAGCTGGTTTTTTGAAAGAATCAATAAGATCAATAAACCATTGGCCACACTAATCCAAAAGAAAAGAGAGAAAGCTCAAATTAATAAAATTATGAATGAAAAGGGAGAGATCACAACTAACACCAGGGAAGTAGAAACAATCATCAGAAGTTATTATCAACAGTTATATGCCAATAAGTTAAGCAACCTAGATGAAATGGATGCATTCTGGGAAAACTATAAACTCCCAAAATTGAACCAGAAAGAAACTGACAACCTGAATAGACTGATATCTAGTAACGATATTGAAGCAGTGATCAAAAACCTCCCAAAAAACAAGAGCCCAGGACCTGACGGATTCCCTGGGGAATTCTGCCAAACTTTCAAAGAAGAAATAACACCTGTTCTCCTGAAGCTGTTTCAAAAAAATTGAAGCAGAAGGAAAACTTCCAGACTCTTTTTATGAAGCCAGCATTACCCTGATCCCCAAACCAGGCAAAGA
The DNA here is from genome assembly GCA_004024625.1 of Mellivora capensis. Classification (NCBI taxonomy): domain Eukaryota; kingdom Metazoa; phylum Chordata; class Mammalia; order Carnivora; family Mustelidae; genus Mellivora; species Mellivora capensis. The sequence continues at coordinate 35,278 of PISX010019776.1, forward strand.
CCCCACCAAAAAAGGAGAATTTCAGACCAATATCACTGATGAATATGGATGCTAAGATTCTCAACAAGATCCTAACAAACAGGATCCAACAGCACATTAAAAAGATCATCCACCATGACCAGGTGGGATTCATCCCTGGGTTACAAGGATGGTTCAACATTCACAAATCAATCAACGTGATAGAACAAATCAATAAGAGAAGAGAGAAGAACCACATGGTCCTCTCAATTGATGCAGGAAATGCATTTGACAAAATCCAGCATCTGTTCCTGATTAAAATGCTTCAAAGTATAGGGATAGAAGGAACATTCCTGAACTTCATAAAATCTATCTATGAAAAACCCACAGCAAACATCATCCTCAATGGGAAGAAGCTCACAGCCTTCCCATTGAGTTCAGGAACACGACAAGGATGCCCACTCTCACCACTCTTGTTCAACATAGTATTAGAAGTCCTAGCAACAGCAATCAGACAACAAAGAGAAGTAAAAGGTATCCAAATTGGCAAACTCTCTCTCTTCACAGATGACATGATACTTTATATGGAAAACCCAAAAGACTCCACCCCCAAATACTAAAACTCATACAGTAATTCAGTAATGTGGCAGGATACAAAGTCAATGTACAGAAATCAGTGGCTTTCTTATACACTAACAATGAAAATACAGAAAGGGAAATTAGAGAATCGATTCCATTTACTATAGCACCAAGAACCATAAGATACCTGGGAATAAACCCAACAAAAGAGGTAAAGGATCTTTACTCAAGGAACTACAGAACACTCATGAAAGAAATTGAAGAAGACACAAAAAGATGCAAGACCATTCCATGCTCTTGGATTGGAAGAATAAACATTATTAAAATGTCTGTACTACCCAGAGCAATCTATACTTTTAATGTCATTCTGATCAAAATTCTACCGGTATTTTTCAAAGAGCTGGAGCAAATAATCCTAAAATTTGTATGGAATCAGAAAAGACCCCGAATTGCTAAGGAACTGTTGAAAAAGGAAAACAAAACTGGGGGCATCACGTTACCTGATTTCAAGCTTTACTACAAAGCTGTGATCACCAAGACAGCTTTGTACTGGCATAAAAACAGACACATAGACCAGTGGAACAGAGTACAGAGCCCAGATATGGACCCTCAGCTCTATGGTCAAATAATCTTTGACAAAGCAGGAAAAAATATACAGTGGAAAAAAAAGACAGTCTCTTCAATAAATGGTGCTGGGAAAATTGGACAGCCATATGTAGAAGAATGAAACTCGACCATTCTCTTACCCTGTACACAAAGATAAACTCAAAATGGATAAAAGACCTCAATGTGAGACAGGAACCCATCAGAATCCTAGAGGAGAACATAGGCAGTAACCTCTTCGATATCAGCTACAGCAACTTCTTTCAGGATATGTCTCCAAAGCAAAGGAAACAAAAGCAAAAATGAACTTTTGGGACTTCATCAAGATCAAAAGCTTCTGCACAGCAAAGGAGACAGTCAAGAAAACAAAGAGGCAAGCCACGGAATGGGAGAAGATATTTGCAAATGACAGTACAGACAAAAGGTTGATATCCAGGATCTATAAAGAACTTCTTAAACTCAACACACACAAAACAGATAATCATGTCAAAAAATGGGCAGAAGACATAAACAGACACTTCTCCAATGAAGACATATAAATGGCTATCAGACACATGAGAAAATGTTCATCATCACTAGCCATCAGGGAGATTCAAATTAAAACCACATTGAGATACCACCTTACACCAGTTAGAATGGCCAAAATTAGCAAGACAGGAAACAACGTGTGTTGGAGAGGATGTGGAGAAAGGGGAACCCTCTTACACTGTTGGTGGGAATGCAAGTTGGTGCAGCCACTCTGGAGAACAGTGTGGAGG
>PISX010019777.1:0-37303 GCA_004024625.1 Mellivora capensis
AAGGGGAAAAGAGAAAAAATTGACAAAGAAACCTGGCAATGAAGAAACAAGGCTGCCCAGAGGAGAGGGTTTTTGGAAAAAGAGGGGAAAAATAATGATGGATTGGACAGACTAAACAAACACACAAACAAGAAGGAAAAAAGGAAAGAAAACAAAGGAGAAGCCAGGCATCCAGGCGGAGGATCCTAAACTAGATAGAATTGGCAACAAGAGCTACAAGTTTCTTGAGCAGGGACGGAAACATTACACGTCGAGCCAACTTGAGTTTCAGTGCAGAAAATTAGATGAGATCTTTGCCAAATTCCCAAAGATATCAGAAAACAGTCGTATATATTTAGAAACCATATCTCTTCTTGTCCCAATTTGCTCCTGACTTTCTGGCAGAACAGGTAGAACAGAACTCTTTTCTACGCTCTCAAATCTTTCCTTCGACCTTCAGGTACAAAATTAAAGAGGCAGGCATGTTTACAGGAAAATGAAAAAGCACCCAGAAAGCAAAAACTGTATCCCAACAGGAGGCTCCATTTTCTTGTGGAAAAGCACTAATAAAAGTACAGAAATAAGAGTCCATGTAATCTGCGAAGGGAAGAATGGCTTTGTTTCCTGCAGGTGTTCGGAACAGAATTGTCTGTTGAAACCAAGTGCCACTGACTTCTCTCCCAGACACGTTCCCAGAACCTCCTTAAGAAGAAGCTGTTAAAGTTAGAGTGTGTAGCAGAATAACCTCACACTCTTTGTTTCCTTTTGTCGTGGCTTATATTAATCTTACAGAAACACTCGGGGCGATGGCTTTCTGAAACCTGGCTCTGTATCTTGTAGGCTGGGCCCACTAGATGACCCCTGCTCTGGGCAGAATTAGGACACTGCACAAAGCTTCCCTGGAGGCAGAGAACAGGAATACAATTTAGACTCTGCTTACTCTTCTTGCCAGACCCTGAGTCATTGCCCCCTGCTTCCCAAGGTTGACGGCCTTGAAGATTTCATCACACTAAAAAGGCAGAGGCTTCTAAATGCTCTCTTAAAAATGTGACCTTTTCTAATATGCACCAAAGTCTCCATTTCAGGTAAGGTGTAAACCATCCCAATCAGGAGCCATCTCTGACCTATACTTGGTCAGATGCATGATAGGTGCTCTCTCCTCTTATTTTGCTGGTCATGGCCAGATCGGAAGTAACCTTTCCTATCCTCTCTCTCCCTTTATGTGGTATTTTCTTGCCAAGGAAATACATATAGACCTTAGCATATTTTCTTCTGAAGCCTAGCAGTCCATCATTGAACTCTACTGAGAAAGAGGAAATCTGGCAATGAAGAAACAAGGCTGCCTGTTCATCTACAGCAGGCAGAGAGAGTAGGAGAAACAGGCTCTTTGCTGAGCAGGGAGCCCCATGTGGGGCTCGATCCCAGGACCCTGGTATCATGACCTGAGCCAAAGGCAGATGTTTAACCAACTGAGCCCCCCAGGCACCCTCCTCCCAGACTTCAGCATGATCTTGAGCACTATACACAAGCTGCAGAGGAGGGGAGAATAGGTGTATGTATTAGGATTGTATCTATAAAGATTTCAATGACTTTATTGTCAGACAAATCAGAAAGATTTCTTAATCGTGGGGGTGGCCCTGACTGCTGGCTGTGACTTATGTCTTCCAGATTAGTTTTCATAGAACTGATGGTGGTTGGCCCTATGAAACTACACACTGAGGGGTAATATAGGTGGAACTGTGCCTTGTGCAAGAAATCCCCTTGCAAATTATGACCCATCACCAAAGTACTTTCTAGCCCCCAAATCCAGAAGAAAACAGAAGCCTTTAAAAAATGTCAGCAGACTGGCATGACACCCAGACCATGCCCTCTATCGACCTTTCTTTTCTCCTTTGCTGTTCCAGTGGGAAATGTGTCCAGTCTCCTTCCAAGGCAAGTCATTCCAACTATGTGTTTAAAATCTTTCTCATCAGCAAGGACCTTATTCTCTGGTTATGTCTCCACTGTGTTATCTTACCCACCCCTCCAAATATGTTTTAAAGTGACTGAAATACCTTCCCAAAATATCCTCTTCTATCACCATGTTTCTCAACCACTCTTCACAAAGAAAGTTCTTGAAAACCTTGTCTGTGCCTGTTCTAGCCATGTATTCTTCAATCCATTATAATTCAGCTCATTTCCCCCATAATGTCACAAAATCTTTTCACACATTGGACAAAAATAACTTTTTTTTCCCAAAGATTTTATTTATTCATTTGACAGACAGAGATCACAAGTAGGCAGAGAGGCAGACAGAGAGAGAGAGAGAGAGAGAGAGAGGAGGAAGCAGGCTCCCTGATGAGCAGAGAGCCCGATGCGGGGCTCGATCCCAGGACTCTGGGATCATTATCCAAGCCGAAGGCAGGGGCTTTAACCCACTGAACCACCCAGGTGCCTCTTTTCAGTCCTTATCCTTCTTATACTCTGGCACTCTTTAATGCTATTGATTGTTCTTTCTTTCATAAACTGGTCTTTTAGGGGTTTTTTTCCCCTTAAATCTTTGACCGTTCCTTACCCTCCTCTATGGATTTCCTCTCTTTGTTTCCTTTTGTCCATCCCCATCCATCAGTGATCTGAGTGTCATTCTCTCAGCCATTTTCCTTTTCGTTCCACAGTTGATCCAGACTCCAGTGATTCCAGAGCTTATGCCAAAACTTTAACTTCCCACTGCTGAGTGGATATTTCTTTTTGGGGGTGTCACATAACTAAATACGTTGTTTTCCCCACACAGTGAGAATCAACACCATCAACAAAGCTGCTCAATTCAGAAAATGAGAAATTACCTTTGACTCTTCCCTTTAATCATCCAAATTTCCAAGTTAGCAAATTAGGGCTTTGCCTTTCCCACATATTTTCTATCTCCCGCATGGTAACTCCTCTTCATCTTTTGTGATGCCCCCTGACAGCACACTTGTGCATCTATACAGTTCTCCACCCTGAAACCAGAGAGAGCCTACTAATATGCAGTTCTGACCCTGTCAAAATTTTGCTTTAGACCCTTCAACAGATTCTGATTATATATATATTAGTGTTTGGTATCTTAATGTCTTTCCTCTTATTTTATGGACAGGGATTGTGTCTATCTTGCTCACAATTGTGAGCAAGGGCCAAAGCACAGTTCTTGGCACATAGTAGAAATTAGTAACATAAATAGATTCATGTTTTCCTACTTTGCTATTTGGTTAATACTCCAAAAAAACTGCATGATAGAAATAGCACAGAGAGCTGTGTCCTAATTTCCATTCTGCCCCCAACTTAAATTGTGACCTTTGCTCAATGAGGGTTTTGCAACCTGGGAAATCTGCTGCTCTCCCAGGATCCTCAACATCAGATAAACTGTGCTTCTTTGTTTGATAATCTTCTTAGTCTGTGTTGAGTTCATAGATTAATAAAAGAAGAAAATTAGGGGGGAAAAGAGTCAAAGTTTACTAATAAACAGAGTCTATAAAAATAGCTTTACCTAGTGCCTTTTTATTACATGAACTTCTAGTAGTCATGTGTTGAGAAAACACACAAACAAAAAAATGTCCCCATCCCACCTTCTCTATGAAATTGTGCAGATAGAGCACACATTCCCATTAACTGGGATACCAAGTGTGAAATTAATTCATGTTGTCCACGTAAATCAAAGGAAATAGAAAAGTTCATGTCTTAATGTTTGTTAGCTTATGAACATCAGAATACACAATTATAATTTCATGGAGTGGCTACATTAACCCATCCATACATTGTCATCTGAAATTATCAGCCTTGCCAAAAGAGTTCATCAAGATTGTAGTACTAATGTTTTTGTGTGACAATGTTAATCTAGAAAAAAAAAAACCTGCTAATTGTCCTTAATTGCATGCATAATCTCAAAATAATGCATATCCATTTCTGAAAGAAAAATCTCTGAGCAATGCTTGAGAGTCAAAAATATTTAGTGAAATGACTCACCACTTGAGATTATAAAATCTTCTCTGAAAAGAAAAGCTCAATATGTTTTCAGTGAGGCAAATTGGCTCTCCTACATTCATAATAGTTTTCTTTTCCTATCTGAGTCATGTTTAATGACATCAACAATACTGACTTTAGCTTGTTTTCATTCACACTATCATAAACAACCTTGGAATATTTCAAGTTTTGTACTCAGTTGCAATTAATTATCACAGACTGCCATTGGAATGTTATAGAGTGACATGTACTCTGGATATTCTGCCACCAAAAGTAGCAAATGTATCAACACCATGATGAATACCTTAATTATTAATGATTAGATTAACTGCTCATTTGATTGGTATGACAGATGTATTCAGTAGCCACATACAGAAGTAACTATATGTTGGTTGCTTTTTAGAAAAATAAAAAAATCTCACTGTTATTTTTAATAATCTAACATGATCCTTTCGGTTTACTTTTTATCCTAGAGTCAGATGTCAGCAGTCAAATTAAGAAGGAGCTAAGGTTATCTTAAGCATTTTCCCAGTTCTCCTTTCAAAACTTCTCTTCCGCATAGTATCACATGCACACACATCACAGTCAAACATTGCCTTTGTGTTGTGTTCTGGACACCCAGAGAGGATCTCTGCACAGTCTAGCCCTCTCCAATTGATATCCTAGTATAGAACATTACCGGTTCTTCCACACTAACACATTGTATCTTTTAGTTCTGTGTCTCTTCATGGCTTTCTTCTTTTAGATGGGTAACAACTGAAAAGGACTGGTGAATTTCATTGGAAGTACTGTTTATCCTGCTTTTTGGTTTTCAGGTATGATGAAAAGCTAGTGAAAATACATCTCCCATCCTCCATAGCTCCATCCTTCAACACAGGAGTGATTTATCTACCTGGTAAGTCTAATATTCTATCCTTTAATTTCCTTCCTGTCCTATATGATCTATGGAGTGAAAAGCCCTGGAGATCTTCTTTGGCTCTGCTGCCCATTTGATGAGCAGATCAGTCTAGACCTGATTGAGTAAATCCACCATTCTCCCAGGTTCTTATTGTGTTACTGGGTGGCCATTCAGTCCATTTCAATAGGGAAAAGAATAGAAAGCCCTGCTGGTCCTCTCCTCAAAAGCTGAGTTCTCCATTTCAAGTTTCCTTTAAATGATGTCTCTCTCTATTCCTCACTGAATTTGAGAACCCAGAGGAGAGGAGAGATAACTCAGAAATACCAATATGCAAAGCAATCTATGGAGTTTTTGCAGGGAAATGAGAAGTTATATTTTAGTTATCGCAATGAAAACAACTAAGAACTTTTATTTATCATTGATAGACCAATGTGAAAGATATTTGAAGCTAGGAGACTTCTTCAGTGCATCATAAACATAGGAAAATTATTATGTCCCCATCTCTCTATTCCAAGGAAACATACTGAAGATTGATCGTGTCATCATCTTTTGTATCATTTTGTTCATAAACTCTGGATTGAGTGCATTTGTCTCCTGATTGCTGCTCACCTTTCTAAAAGATAAGTGATCCAGAGCAACTTACTTAAATTTTCTATGCCTCAGTTTGCACATCTGTATAATGGGGGTAATGTTACCAAGTTCATAGGGTTGTTTTGAGGAGTGAATGAATTAATGCTTAAAAATTGATAGAATAAAAAATTATAGAATAATACCTAGAATATAATAAGCAAACTCATTATGATTACTATGTTTACTATAATACATTTAATGATTATATTTTACTCTGTTTTTAGTTTTCAGAACTTTCTCTGGTATCTTCCTCCTTCACTCCCTTCCTCTTTTCTCCCCTCATGAGTTTCTATACTTCATGCTTGTTACAACACATTGACTACATTCATTTCTTTCTCCTTGGAATGTGTTCTCTCCTGGGGTTTAGGGGAGGTTGACATTCACAGTTCACAGTCAGTAATGTACTGAAAATTAGCTGGACACTTGGAATATTCTAAGCAACCTAAAGTGTTGGGGACATTTAAAGGCATTAAAACTAATTGTTCCAACTGGATTTTATCCAGAAAAGCCATGGAAAATTCATCGTGAAGATCTTATTGACTGTAAGTGGCAAAGACCTTGATTTTATGTGTCCTCTAAATGACAACACCTCCCTTCTCTCAGTTGTCTGCCAGAAGTGCCAGAAGTAGAAGAAAGCAAATTGCATTTCTTGACAGAGATTACTTGGACCTAAAATGTCATAAAACAATTTTTTTTCAGGGGTAGCAGCAACATATAAAGTACATGAGAGGCTAGGTGACAGAGACTCAAAGTCTGGGTTTCCCTGACTTCTAATCTCCAGCCTGCTAATTACTTTGATAAATATTTCAACTCACTATTTCTAAATGATGAGGGAGTCCAGCTGTGAGACAATCTCTGGGAAGAGCCTTCCAGGCAGAGGGGAGAGTTAGTTCAAAGGCCCAGAGTAAGAACAAGATTAGACTACGTAAAGTCCAGAAAGAAGACCAGTGTTACTGTAGCACAGTGACCTTACGGGGGAGTAGTAGAAAGAGAGGCAAGAACCAGATCAGGCGAATCTTGAGATGATGAGTCACACTTGGATTTTACTCTTTATGCAGTGGGGTAAGACTAAAAAGTTTTAAGCATGAAAACAGCCTAATCTGAATGCTGATAATAATTTCAAGGATGCCTTTGTCTGAGAAGTGAGGAAAATACAGATGGCTTGAGCTGGAAGGAGCTAATACATCTTTAGCTTAAATTCCTCATTTTAAGATAAAATTGTGGCTCGCAAAAAAGCATTTATTCAAAAGCTTACATGGAGCATGGGTTCTTGGCCTATGTTCTTTCTACACTAGTGCCCTAAACTCTACTTCATATCACCTGAGTCCTCAATGTTGCTTAATTATAAGAAAATAAAGTAGACCAAGTGTCCCATCAGAGCCCTCCCAAGAATCTCTAAGAGTCCCCAGGGATGCCCCATATATTTGCCAGTACGTCTAGTTTTAATCTTTCTCTCCTCTTCCATCTCATTCTTGTGCCAAAGAATGCCAATGCCTTTGTCTGCAGTGCCAGCCCCCATCCTCCAAAATCCATCAGTCCTGAAGGGGACAAGGGAATACCATAAAGCACTGAGGAAAATGGCCCTTTTCCAGCTCCAAAAAGCATGTTGTCTTCTCAGCTCCAAGCAGACACTGGGTCACAGATTCAGAGCCTCCATTAAAATAACTCCTTTATTGTCTCCCTTAGCTCTCTCTGGCCAGGGACTATAACAGAAATAAGTGACTAGGAAAAAATATACACCATTTATTTCTCTCTGTTCTCTCCTCTCTTTGCCCATCCCTCTCATATCCATCCACAATCAAATACACTCCTGCCCAAATCAAAACCTAACAAAACAAAACAAAACGCCTATATTTTTCAATTTATGCAACTGGGTACTCTAAGGAGTCATTTCACCATAGTTTGGTTTTTCAAAGAACCCAACTCTGGATCCCAGTCCAGATCACCCCATATTCCTTTCTAAGCGAGGTATTATTTATAATAGCCAAGATCTAGAAACAACCTAACTATCCACTGATAGATGAATGGATGGTATGATGTGATACACACACACACACACACACACACACACACACAGGAATATTACTCAGCCATTTAAAAAAAATGAAGTCTTGCTACTTGTGACAACATAGATGGACCTAGGGGGTATTATGCTAAGTGTAACAGATCAGAGAAAGACAAATACTGCATGACTTCTTTTACTTGCAAAATCTAAAAAAGCAAAGTAAACAGAAACATATTCATAGATATAGGAAAGAAACCATTAGTTACCAGAACAAAGAGTGTTTAGAAGGTGCACAAAATAGGTGAAGGGGATTAAGAGGTACAAATTCCAGTTACAAAGTAAGTAAGTCATGGGGATGTAATGCGTAGCTTAGGGAATATAGTCAATACTGTTGTAAAAACTTTGTATAGTGACAGATGGGAATAGATTCATTGTGGGGATCATGTACCAATGTATAAAAGTACAAAATACTTTTTGTACATGGACATTTTGTCCAGTACAAAATATTTTTTGTACTGGAAGGCACAACTGAACTAATAGGGCATTGTATATCAATTATACTTTAATAATAATCATAAAAAGAATTCTCTGCTAATGAGAACAGAGGGAAATATGGATGCTGATTGAGGTTGCTGACCCTACTCAAAGTCCTTCCTGCTGTGGCTTTAGCAAGTAAAAATTTGCATTTTAAGATGTCACCTCAGAAAGGGTAGTCCTGTATTTCTCTGTGACTTAAGTGATGCCATTACTACCTAGAAAATGGAGAGAGACAGGATTTACTGCTTAAAGACTTCTTAATAAGTCATTGGCCTCAGCAAAGGTGTTTTTCCTTAATTTATAGGGGAAGTGATCAATCACTAGAAAATACGTCCTGCTCATTAGAGTGAGCTGTTGGCCTCCTGCCAGCTGATCCCACTGAACTGGAGGGTCTGGGTCAAGTGCACATGGACAGCCACTGCTGTTGGTGTTCAGGGGACAGTTATGAACTTGGTCATTGCTATCAGATACTCCAAAACCTGTAAAAGAGCAGGGATTTGTAACAAAATTCTGTGAGATGAGATAGGAGAGAAAACAAGGTTTACATTTCATGGGTCTAACTGAAAAGTTGTCTAACCCTCTCTGAAATCTAAATGACCCCATGCCTATGGACAGTGATCATCTTTCAGATTTACAGTTCTGAGGCTGATAGCCAAACCAGGGGATTGCGAGATGTACAGTGAGCACCGATTTATCAAACACCTAAGCCTCTCCTTTTCAGAATACAGGACCAGGGTAGGAGGAAGACTGGATAGACAGCAGGAACCAAAGAAAGATCTCTGGCGCTCTGAAGAACCCAAAGAGACAAAGGAAGTTGGAATGTGGAGTCACAATATGTCTGCAGTTGCTTAGTACCCTGGAACACTGGGCCCAAATCTAACATCATTCTTATTTTCAAACAATGCTCAGGAGCTCAGAGAGATACCTATTTCTAATCCCTGTGATTTAAGGAAATAAAAAAAAAAAAATGCCAGGAAGGCAGTTTGGCGAACATTCCATGTCATGCTGACCTGGCCCCATTGCTTCTCTTAACCACACAGCAGGAGCTTTGGGACTGCTACTCCCTGACCCACAGGAACTATCCATGAGCTCTTTGCTCTCCAAAGAAAAGAAAGGATTTGGCCAAGGGAGAGAGTTTTCCTCTCCTGCTTTTATCAAAGAATTTCTGTAAAGGCCATCACAGGCCAAATTATGAAGCAGCCCCTGATTGTTTCTGTTTCCTTCACTCCAGGCTGTCATAGAATTCCTCCCTTCTTTCCTCATACAGTCTGTTCTCAGAGACTTCATTTATACCAAGATGTCATGGATCTTCCTTCCATGTGTGTTTAAACTCTCAGTCTAAACGAATCAATCACTAGAGCGGAATTTGGTTACTTCCTAGACTTATAAGCATTTTGTAATCAGTGGAGCCCACTGAAACCACCCTGGAGGCCATATCTCTAAGATCCTAACAGATCTGGCCTCTTCCCAGGTCTCTGACTTAGTTTCTTCTACCTGTGATACTCCTCTTCCCCCCCAAACACCATTTCACCTGCTGCAGGGCCTTTGTACATGTTTTTCTTTCATCTGGAACTCTCTTCTGCACTTCATATAGTTAAACCCAGCCTAGCCTTTATATCTCAGCTCAAATGTCACTCTTTCAAGGAAATCTTCCCTGCCTGCCCACACTGGGTCAGGCCTCCCAGCTACTGGTGTTTACAGCACCATGCACCACTTACCTATTGCACTTATGGTTTGTTTCTTATTGGTTTCATTTCTTCATTGTCCCGGTCTTCCCCTGCACTGTAAAGGATATGAGTCTGGAAGCTTACAAGCTTTTTATTTTTTCTAATTTAAAAATTTTTTTTTAAAGATTTTATCTATTTTTTTAGAGAGAGCAAGTTGGGGAGAAAACAGGACAAGCAGACTCCATGCTGAGTGTGGACCCCAACACAGGTTCAATCCCACCACCCTGAGATCATAACCTGAGCCGGAATCATCATTCAATCATCCGAGACACCCTGGGGTCTCACATGATTTTAAAATGTTTTCCCAGTAGTAAATAAAAATCTAGAAGGATTAAATTCCAGACTGAAAGAAAGCTATCCTAAAGGCCCTAAGGTGAAAATAAGCTTGACATATTCCAGCTAACAGAGGAGGTTCATTCGCTATGGATGACCAGTGTGTAGGGAGGAGGAGTAGAAGATGAGATCAAGGAAGAAAATGGGGACAGAACCTGTAGGAACCTCAAGGTTTAGTCTGTGAGAAGACAGATCATTAGAAAAGAACTGTTATATGGATCTTTGTTTTACCTTTCAGTTTGCAAAAACAGTGTATATTTCCTGTATACCTTTCAAGGAGGTTTCCATAATGAAAACACCTGGACAAGTGCATTATAAAAATGAAGAAATTGACAATAATACAGTTCTACTGACTGCAGGGTGGATTTCAACAGTTTTACATGCACTGTGTGTGCATGACTGTGAAATCCTATCACTTGTATAGATTCGGATAACCAGCACCACAATCAGGATATAGAATGATTCCATCACCACAAAGAAATGACCTCATGGTCACAATGACTGATCTATTAACTATCATTATAAATTTGTCATTTCTAGAGTATCCTATAAATGGGGTCATATACTATGTAACTTCTGCAGTTGGCTATTTTCACTCAGCATAATACCCTTCCTTGTGGTCATCTTGTAGAGGTGAAAAGGACGCCTGATCCAAAATTTGTTCTGTATGTTATAATTTAGTTTGGATACTACATACCCACAAAGAGGGTATGAAAGCATTTATTTCTTTTTTTTTTAAATGATTTATATATTTATTTGAGAGAGCACAAGCATGAGGGACAGAGAGAGAGGGAGAAAGAAACTCAAGCAGACTCCACACTAAGTGCAGAGCCCAATGAGGGACTTGATCTCACGACGCTAGGATCACAAGCTGAGTCAAAACAAGAGCCAGTTGCTTAAGTGACTGCACCACCCAGGTGCCTCAAAAACATTTATTTCTATGGTAACAAGACTTTGTGGAGAAATGAGAGTATACACACAAGCAGGTCCAAACGTATTTTTGAGAAAGCAAGGAGGGGAAAGTACTTTGGCTTTTATTGTGGTCAGGAAGTGGAATTGTGGTTAATGTTCCCAAATGCAGCCCAGGCTTGTGTGGCTTAGACTTTCCACCAGCACCAAAGGAAAGAGAATCTAAGCTTTCTTATCTGCTTGCCCACCTATGAGACAAAGGGGGAAAAAGAAGTGTGGGCTTCAAAGAGGCAGAGGTCAAGCCTCAAAAATGGTGCCAAACATTTTAACATATGTTGAGATCCATCTAATTGTTTCATGTATCAATAATTTGTTTTTATTGCTGGCTCATTTTTATTACATGGTTATATCCCAGTGTATTTTTCCATTCACCCATTAAAGGATTCACGAATTGTTTCTAGCTTCTAGCTATTACAGATACAGCTTCTCTGAACATTTATATATATAGGTATTTATATGGATATATGTTTTAATTTCTCTATAATAAGTTCACGGGAAGGTGATTGCTCAGTCCTGCGATAAGCATGTCTAACTACATAAGAAGCTGCCAAACCATATTCCAAAGTGGCTATGCCATTTTACATTCACTAACAATGCATGAGAAATTGCATTAGAGAGGTTAAGTATGAGAATGACATCAACTCATTTACACTTTTAAAAGGATCACTTTAGCTGCCAAGTGAAAAATGGATAAGGAAGAATTAAGGATAATAGTAGGATCAGGAGGAATAGTTAGGAGACTATTGTAATACTCCAGGTGAAAGATAGTTATTTTATGTATGGAATTATAGTTGTAGAAGTAGAAAGGGAGTTGATAAAGTCAGCACATTCGTTGAAAAAAAAGTTTAATGAATTCGGTAATGTGTCTGTCGTGGTATTTGAGAAAAGAAGAGAAATTAAAGAATCAAGATTTTAGCTTGATCAATTGCATTAAAAATGTTGGCTTTGCTTATTGATAAAAAGAGCAGTTTACGAAAGGAATCAATTGTTATACTCTGGTCATCTTAATGTTGTAGTGCCCTTTACCTAAATGGAAATGCTAAGGAGGCAGGTGAAATTGTTAGGGAAGGTCAGAACTAGAAATGAAGATTTTCCAGTAATTGGCAAGAAGGCTTAACCAGATTTAGGGTTTTCCATGTGAGTACAATGGAGGGGGAAGAGGGATTGAATAATTCATTGTGTTTGTCGGACTAAATAAAGTGGATCATAGAACCTAGCAGGGTAAGAGTGGTGAGAAGGACATGAAACAGTAGGGATAATTAAAAAATAACATCAAAAGGTTAAAGATCACAGTGAGTTATATAATTGATAAAATGGAGGTGGCAGGTCAACAATCTGAAAGAACGGAAGTCTAAGAGAATAATTCAGGAATCAGAGACCTTCTTTTCAGAACCACCTGTCCCATGTATTCCCGATCTTAAACCTTGACTAAGTTGGTGGTGTTGACATGATATAGGATAGAGTTATCATCCATTTTCCATGTCAATTTCACTAGGCCATGGTACCAATGTTATATTATTCTAGATGTTTCTGTGAAGGAAATTTTTAAATAAGATTAAAACTTAAATCAGTTTATTCTTAGTAAAATAGATCACCCTCTATAATTTGAGAGGGATTCATTCAATCTGTTGAGACCGAAAACAAAACAAAACAAAACAAAAAAACCTGACCACCCCTAAACAAGAAAGAAATATGACAAAACCAACTGTGTTGGCACTCAAATTGCGATTCTTATGTGGGTCTCAAAACTACCAGATTTCGGACTTGCCAGCCTCCTCCCAGTGAGTCAATTCCTTAAAAGAATTCTCCATAGACATAAACACACACACACACACACACACACACACACACACACATCTTTATCAGTTTTGTTTCTCTGGAAAACAAAATCTGGTGAATACAAACCCCCTCCCTCTCTCTCAGGCACAATTTAATCCACATCTGTTAAGCTAAGTCTGAAGCTGTAAAACAACTTGATATTCCCATGGGCTATGCACACATCCACAAATAAAGGGGAGCTGAGAAGACTCCGAAGATGTCTATGAAAATCTTTACAGAATACTTCCTGTTTACTGCTGTCTTGTTTGGTGTCTGAACTCTAGGCTCTAGATTCTTGGTTCCACCATACATTTGGCTTCCCACTGCACTTAACCCCTTAGACTTCAACCCCTAGCCAACAGGGTAGTTTGGCTGCGGGAAAATGGCTGCCTTTGCAAATTAAACACAGGAAGCCTTCCCTTCTTCTGCATCTCTACCCCATCTTCTCCCAACACTTGGGAATATGTGCCACTATGACTACTTTGGTTATCACACCTGTCTGCTTTATTTAATTTGGATATTTTGATGAAATACTGAAATATTTTGAAATATTTTGATGAAACGATGAAATACTATTTAATCATTAAAAAAGCAAATCTTGCCATTTGTAACAACATGGATGAAACTGGAACACATCACATTGAGTGAAATAAGCCAGACACTGAATAACAAATTCTGCATGTTCTCACTTTTATATGAAACCTAAGAAATGCCAAACACATAAAAGCAGAGTACAGAGTAGTATTGCCCGAGGCTGGAGAGTGGGGAAAAACGGAGAGATGTTGGTCATAGGGTACAAACTTTCGGTCATAAAATGAATGTGTTCTGAAGATTTACTGTACACCAGGGTGACCACAGTGAAACACATATATTTTATACTTGAAATTTGCTAAAAGAGTAGGTCTCACATCTTCTCACCACAAAAGAAAAAAGTTTATGCATATAGAAGTTGATAGATAATGTTAACTAGTTTGATTTTGGTAATTATTTCATAATGTACACATTTATCACAAAACTGCATACACCTTAAAGAAGCAAAGTCTGTGCCTGTTTATCTCAATAAAGATGGTAAAACCCAGTTATACATAAAATAACATAGTGCGTATTGCATGGAGTACGGGGTGTGGTACATAAACAATGAATTCTGTTACACTAAAAAGAAATTAAAAAAAAAAAAGAAAAAAAAACATAGTGTTAGTTGATAAAAATGACCAATATTTTTTCCTTTTCTGTTCCTGTGCCTTTATGTTAATGTCTCTTGAGATATTTGTTTTTGATGGTCTGAAGCTTGTTTTTTAGGAGAATTCTTTTTAAATCTTTTTTTTTTAATTTATTTATTTGTCAGAGAGAGAGGGAGAGAGAATGAGCGAGCACAGGCAGACAGAGTGGCAGGCAGAGGCAGAGGGAGAAGCAGGCTCCCTGCCGAGCAAGGAGCCTGATATGGGACTCGATCCCAGGACGCTGGGATCATGACCTGAGCCCAAGGCAGCCGCTTAACCAACTGAGCCACCCAGGCATCCCTTTCTTTCTTTTTTTTTTTTTTAATTTATTTATTTGTCAGAGAGAGAGGGAGAGAGAGTGTTTAGGAGAATTCTTGAGGAGAACTCATGGGAACAATACTCTCTGAGTTAACGGTCTTTAGTGACAATTTATCTTCCATCTTTATACTTGGAAATTTATTTGGCTGGATATAACATCCTTGGATTCTATTTTCGTTCTTTGAAAATATTGAAAATGTCACCACATTTTCTTGTAAAATAAAGTGTTGCTGTAGACAATACTGATGATAAACTGATTTTCTTTCCCTCATACATGTTATAATTTTGCTGGGGTACCCAGAGTTATTGTTGTTGCTGTTTTTAAGTTGAGAAATTTTGCTAAATATACCTCAAATTTGGTGATTCTGGATCAATTTTTCTTAAGGATGTAATAGGCCTTTTTAAGATGTAATTTTAAGTCCTTTTGGTTTTTTTCTTTTGTTTTCAGAAAAATTACTTAGAATTATGATTTTTTTGTATTCACTCTGTTTCCAGACTTTGTTATTCTTCTCTGGAGACACCTTTTATATCATACGGTATCTTCTTACATATGTTTAAGCTTACCACTTCCTCTCAAATCATTTTTTTTTAAATTCAATCTTCTGTCCATTGATAGTCCATTTTCATTTTTGAAATAATTATTTTTAAATTTTATCTACAAATATTTATTAATATCTAATACATATGCAACTGTTTCTAATTATGGTTTATGTTTTATTTCCTATCTTGTGCCATTATCTTTATGTAGTTACCTTGCTTTGAAATACATTACAATTGTCATCTACTCTGTGACCACGTTTTCCGGCATGCTTTTCTTGATGTGGAACTTTCATTCCCCTCCTTACTCTCTTTTTCTTATAAAATTTCATTTTAATCTTCTTGTTACTTGTAACATAAGAAATTAGGGTTCCTTCCCCTCACTTCACGGCTCTTGAGTACCCTCTTCTGTTGTTTTGGTCTGATGTTCGAAATATATTTTCTCTTTGAAAGCTCCTTCCCTGTTCCTCTCCTCCATTTTGACATGGACTTTCTTTTGTCTATGTAGTATGTCCTTCAGCATAGGAATTTTCCTGAAAGAAAGCTTCTCCTGAATGATTTAAGAATTCATGAGATTCAAACCCCAGCCCCCTTAGCGCTCCTATCAACACCCTGCATTCACTCCCTTCTGGAGTTGGAAAAGTCTCTCCAGTTTGAGCAGCTGTTTTCAAGTTGGCTGTCCAAAGTTTCGAGGGAGCACGTGTTGATTCATGCACTTTTTCATTTGTGTTTTGGGGACTTTCAAGTCTGCTAGACGCCTAGTTGTTTCCCTTTGCCTTGCCCTGCAAAGTTTATAGTAATATAGTGACTATGACTGATGGGGGTTTATCTCCACATTCTATGTGGTTCATGTTGAAAAAACATTTTAACTCATGTTAACATAGACATTTTTCAATTTGGTTATGTTGTTGGTTTGGATCTTTGTTGCTACATAGATATTGTCTATTTCACAGGGCAAAGTATTAAAAGTATTGAAAGTATTTTAAATTGTGCTATTATTTCTATTTTGAAGCATTTCCTTAGATTATCTTATTTGTTACTTTTTTTTTTTTTTACAATCCCTGAAGCTATATAATGTTATTCTCATTTCATGGAGGAGACAAAGCTTTAGATATTAATCAAATTTTCCAAGGTCAAGCCTCTAGTAAGAGAAAGCGTTGAGATATGAATTTGTCATTCTTGTGCAGAGTACCAACTATCAAACACTCTCATAGGCTGCTTCTAAGTGTAGTTGAAGGTGACAATAGAAGGATAAGTCAGAAGTGAACAAGTGAGGGATAGGGAGGACCCTGAGGCATGCGGAGAGGATGGAATTGTCACAAGCCCTGGTGCTTAGGTTTTGGGAAATTGAAAAGGTGGTGTGGCCAAAGCCTTGTGGGCTAGGAAAAAATAATGAACTGACAAAACATAAGGGGTATATGATTTAGAACACTGTAGAACAGAGCCAAGACTGGATTTTATGGAAGTCCAAGTATTTTTAACATGTGTGCAAAATAGCATGCATGTACAGAAGGATAAATTAAGCATTAGGTATCTTGGAATTTGAATCATTCATAGACTACAGATCCAAGAGTGGAGGAAGAGCATTCATGGTTTGGTGGGATATTAATCAAACATGAAATTAAAGTGGTACCCAGGGTACCTGGGTAGCTCTGTCAGTTAAGTGTCTACCTTTGGCTCAGGTCATGATCCCAGGGTCCTGGGATCAAGCCCACATTGAGCCTCACATTAGGCTCCCTGCTCAGCAGGAGAGTCTGTTTCTCCCTTTCCCTTTGCCCTGACCACCCCCCCACGCACTCACACTCTTTCTCAATAAATAAATAAAATCTTTTAAAAAAAAAAGTGGTATCCAATGTGGGGAGAAGCCACAGGAAGTGAACTGGAGAGTTGGAATAGGTAAGGCCAGTCCTTACCCAGGAGATCATAGGAACTATGGCTTCACCATCACGGTAATCACTGCTGTCAGTTGTCATGGAGACCGTGAAGACACATTGTATAATCAGAAACTGAAGAGAACAACAGCTTTAGTTTGAAATAGGAAAACACGTTAAAAAAAAAAAAAGAGCCACATTACCTTAACCATATTATAATATTCAGACCCCTGCAAGGTCCATGATATATACATGTAAAAATGTTGTGGCAATAATGACTTGACTTCCTTACTCTGTATATCAGCTTGTTTTATTCCTACCCTTGAGACTTTGTGTGTTGGTTTTGTGATGTCTCTTAGTACACAGTAACATTCTGTACTATGTCCATTCTTACTCAACAAAATAAATGTATCAAGGAAAACAGTGTAAAGGAAAATGCTTGTGACTCAGGTATTATTTTTATATGTATTCAAATGACTAAGGATGTTGAAATGCTTGTACCTCTGTTTCTATGACTTAATATGCAGCCTTACTAAAATAGAAATAAAAATAATATATAAATTAAAGCCACAGTTTCACATTTCAATATTATATTCCACTATCCCCTTAGTGTTAATAAAAGTCTTACATTTCTATTTAAACTCTGGCTTCTTCTATGTTGGGATATGTGGGAAGTGTTTAGGTAAAAACCACTGAATAATGTGATGTAGATCAGGGGACCTTATTACCTTCAAGGAGGTAGTCAGCAATATTTTTAAGGACCTATTTTTAAAATTCTTACATTGTACTGAATTATGAGTCATCTCGCCACCTCCAATGAGTTGAATGATTGATTATGTCTTATGTATATTTATATGTCCAAACATCTAGATACAGAATTGTAAGATAGTTCCAAAAAACCCACAAACATAACTGGACATCTACTCTGTGCCAAGGACTTTTCTTGATATTGGACATTATAGATCTAATAAAGATGCTATACTTGCCCTTAGTGAGAAGACAAATTTGTATGCTCAAATGTGGGCATTATAAGCCTCTTTAGATGGAACAAATAATGATGTAACTTATAGATAGAGGTTTCTCTTATGTTAGTCTCCTTTACCTAAAACCTCTGTGAGAGCATTGACTGGGTCCTAATCAATTCCACATCTCTCAAAGTGCCTGAAACTTATTTTTGTTAAAGTAATTCTTATGTTGAGAAGACAAAGCAAAAATACCTGAAAAACTTTAACAATATTATAAAGACACAATGAAAACACCATAATTCAGAAATGATAACAAATATTTGTTTACCTAAATTCCACTATTGGAGGTGATATAAGAAATGCAATTTATATTTCCTTTTTTTTAATGAGCCTTGCAAATTTATGGGAAAGTAGCAAAAATGAGCACGAAAACATTTTAGAGTATGAAATGGAGGACTTGGAGAAGAATCACAATAGTCTACTTACTGGTGCACAAAATGAACTAAGAAAAGAAATGGCTATGTTGCAAAAAAAAAAATTATGATGGAAACTCAGCAGCAAGAGATGGCAAGTGTTCGAAAGTCTCTTCAGTCCATGTTATTCTGATGACTTTTTGAAGGAAGAACTTGAACCTAAGTAATATGACACAATTACAACATTAGCTAAGAGGCATGTAATTCTTTTACAGTGGTTTAAAAATTCTAGTTTAAAATAATACATTGTATTAATTGTTAGCTAAAGTGCAAGATCCTTCCTTCTGTTAACCTTCAGATAAAGCTGAACAGTTATGTGAGTCCAGAGCTTTAATAGTAATAGTGAATTTTTCTCTTTAACACTTGTTAATTAACTTTTAGCAATAAAGATGATTTAATTTCAAAAATTAGAACTTTTAGAAAGAAACCTACAAATACATGGGAATACAAAATGCATGCAGTAAGAAGAATAGGGGATGTGGATGGCTCTTTTTTAAGGTATTTTGCAGTAGTTTAACTCATTTTTTGGGAAGCAAGCACACTGCCTTATGGTTAATAGAGGAAAAGGATGTGGTTGAGGTTAGGCGACAGGCAGTGACATCCAAAAAGCTACTGATGTTTGCTTTGCATTTGTCATAAAATGGCCACAATATCTGGCCTAGTGGAGCATTTTTTAAAGATTCCACTCCTGTCATTAATGATCATAGCATCTCATTGGTCATCAGAAAGCCATTGCTCTTACTTCATCCCTTCAGTTAAAATTGATCGTTTTTGCCTTCAGATTTTTCTCTTGGAGTACTTAGTGGTTTTAGATACGGTTAGCTGTTCTCTATGAAGTGCATTTTTCTTTTAAATAAAAAAAAATGTCTATTTTAGTTCATGACAACTGTTAGCAGAGACAAGTCAAGTCGTTTAGAGAGTGTGTTCTGCTCTATGGCCCATCTGAAATGTCTTCAGTGCCCCTTCAACAGTAAATTGTCAGTTTTCTCTTCCATGGATTTTAGCTTTTCTCCATCAAGTACTTTTACTGCTAACTCCCACCACATGTTTAGGGTCTAATGGCCCTATTTTATTTCCTTCTAGTTCCAAAATAATCCCCTTTCCCCAGAATTCTATCTTCTGTGCCTCTAACCATCTTTCATATCCAATGGGCAAAACAGCAATCCACCTGTGAGACCTTGGGACCCTGGCTATGGCCATCCACAGCAGTTTCCTTTTTGCACGATAGCCCACTTGACCTAAGGGAAAATCTGAGCAGCCTGGCAGTAGAGAAAAGGAAACCAGAGGGATATCTCACTGAATTCCCAGGTCCCTGGCAGTCATTATAGGAAAGATTATATATAGGAGGAGCACAAGGTTGAATTTAGGTTTACTGGAACTTGAGCCAAGAAAGCATTGTGAACTCTTTTAAGAAAATAAAAGCATCCATAATAATCAGATACAAAAATCACTGTTTATTCAAATAAGAAACCAGGGAGCTTTGTCTTAATGTGGGTTCAGGAAGGTCTTCAGTCCTGCATCTCTTATAGTCACAAGTCCAAGGAAGAAGACGCTAAGGGATGGGAATATGTTATTCACTAAAAAGGTTCTTAGAGCTGTGATGTCTGGCTAGAAGGGAAAACCCCAAGTACAAGCTCAAGTTCACGACTATAGTCACAGGAGTGTTTTGTTATGTCAAGGAAGAACTCATATAGTTACTGACTGAGATGGTCAAAGAGGGTAAATAGAAAAATAAAAAGTGAGGAGGCATGCCAGAATATTCCAGTGTATTTACTGGTAGTACAGGGGTCAAAAGAAATATCTTTAGGAGAATGTCATTTCCAATAGGAGGGTTTTAGATCCTCTTGCTGAAAAGATGCAATATAAAAAATTGTCACTACTCTCAACCCAGCCTTCTATCCCCATGAGATCTTCAGTATAGGCTTTTTTGCTCACTAGTACACTAGAGGGGAAATAGAGAAAGTACCGCATTTTGCATTCAGAAAGTCAACATCAGTAGACACAAGCCAAGCAGAGCTGTATCTAATACTTTACAACCAGAATAAATGTGGTAGTTATGATGGAAATGAAGCAATAAAAGGGGAGAAATCCTTTTTGTGCATTAACTTAATACAGAAGCATTTTTGTTCTACCTCTAATCATTCTCCATTTTATAGCTGGAGAAACAAAACAGAAACCCTAAGAGGACATATGCTTTGTACAGGCTAGATTCTATTCATCCCAGAGCATTGAGTCCTTGGACTCTAAGCCCAGCTGTCTATGTACAGACCAAACCACACTTACTTTGATTGGCTTATCTAATCCCTTTTCTTTCCTCTTGGAGATGAAAGGGATGTCTTTACCCTGCACTAAGATCTGAGCATTGACATCTGCTCGGTATCTGTAAAGAGAGCCAGCAGAAACCCCAGAGCATCACACTCTCAAAGACTGCACATCACATCAGTGGAGCCTTGGTGTGAAGACTTGAGAGTACCTTCTTGTCTGTTCTTTATCCTTGAATTCCCTGTGGTCCCCAAGGCAGGCTTTTAAGCGGGAATTTACCTGGAAACATGAGCATTGGTAAGACCCTTCTTAATAACGCCATAAGTTTAAATTTAATGATTACATAAGAAGGGTGTGGTTTAAAAAGTCACATTTCTTTTGTTTTTTATTTTGTGGGCAAGAACTCATTATTTTAAAGGTCTCTCTAAATATTCTGATAGTTTTCATGAACACAATAAAATGCTGAGATTTTATCTCCTCTGTCCTAGAGCCATTTCCTTGACAGATTGTAGGGAACTCCCCCCAGCTGCTCTCTACCTCACTATGTTATCTATTCAAGCATAGGAAAGACACATCAGGCAAGGTGAGGCTTCTGACTGAGCAGTGTGGCCTAGTAAAAGAAATTCAACTGTTTCTGTTAGCTTCCAGGGTCAGGGAAACCCAACGCAAACTTGAGACAGATACAGGGGTGTGGGAAATTAGTGGATAAGAGCTGACAGACCTGATCCTGAAATCCTTTGTTCAATTCCAATTATAATATGCTCTTTTTTCTTTCTGCATATTAAGAATTTAAGTCTGCGATTACCCTAAATGTGTACTTTTTTTAGTTCCAGAAAACATGGAATGCCAAAAAGCCACATTTACAATTCTTTTCTGATATGTCTCACTGTCTCTAGAATCCAGAGTTGATTAAGGAGACTTAAGGTTTATCCCACTTCTATCAGATCATGTCCTTAATACTTCTGAGAACCTTTTGTTCTGCTGAAAGGATTGAGTTAGATCACCTTAATCCTTCCAGAAATTCTTAACAAAGAAGGAACCGCATCTTAGACTTCCCTTGCCCTTAGATTGCCTCTTAAGGGCAGAGTCCAGTTTGGGACCCTATCCTAAAGCTTTGAATAGCCAAAACTTTGAAATAATTAAAAAGTTGTCTATTTGAACTTTGCAAATCTTGGAATGTGTAGGCTGTATATATTTTCTCTCAAGTATATTGACCAATCTTCTTTCTTTCTTTTTTCTTTTTTTTTTTTTTTTGTACTCATTTGTTTTGTAATAAGAGCTTCTCAAATTCACCTAGTAACCACCAGCTTACACTTTCAATAATATGACTCAAAACCACGTAGCCAAGGGCTCATGTATTAATCGTATCTTCTGTATCCCAAGCTGCCACAGGTGATGGATTTACCAAATATTTTGCCACTCCGTAACATTGGCTACCACTTTTCCAAGCAACCTTTCGATATTTTCTCCCTACTCATTCCCAGTACCAAAGCCAGCATTGTAGATGTCTGTTATGGTAACGTATCACTTCCAATGCCAATTTCTCTATCAGTCAGCAACTACACAATAATTTTGCAAAATACGCCATGCCAAATATTGACAGCTTGCAACAACTAGTGCTGATCTTATTTTAGGAGTCTGTGTATCGGCCACAGTTAGGCTTACATAGACTGGCTCAGTTCTAGGCTGCATGATTGATCTATGCCACATATATTCTGAGGTCTTTGATGAAGGAACAACAGCTACGCAGAGTGTGTTCTTCTAATGGCTGATCACTAGAGTGTCAAAAGACAACCTTTGGAGCACAGTTAAAGCTTCTGCTTCCATTATTATCAATTTAAATCCCATCAACAAAAGCACATCACACACCAAAGCCCAAAGAGTCATCTCTGCCCGCTGCGAAGGCATCACGAGGGTAGGAGTTATTTTTCTTCTACAGGGAAATAATTAATTAGGACCAATGATTTCATCTACCACATCATGAAAGTCAGAAAACTTTCATTGACATTGAACAGTTATTTTTTTATCAAAAGAGCCAAAGAACAGTCCTCTGTACCACGTAATTGAATGTGGGTGTAAGGAGAAAGCCAGTGTACAGAGAAAAAGAAGAATGAAGCAGAATAACTTCATAAGGCAGAAATGTGAGGGGCACACTCTGTTGATTCCTGACATCTTTCCCAATCCTGCTTCTAGTTCCTTCCTGAGCCTCAGAAGCCTTCTTCTGCTTCTTTGAGACCCTGACCTTATTCTTAAAATACATTTCAATGTTGTTCTTAAACTCAGTCAAAAGGTTTTCTTATAATTTGAAACTAGACATTACCAGAAATTACATTAGGGTGTTAATGAGGGCAAAGTCCTATATTAGGTCCCCTTCCTGCATGCAACACCCCAGCCCTAGTGAGTAGGAAACTAGAATAGATGGTCTCTCAGGTCACTTCTAGCCTAGAAATGGTGGAGGAGGGAATCTGTGTGGCTCAGTGGGTTAAGAAGCTGCCTTCTGCTCAGGTCATGCTCTCAGTGTCCTGGGATCGAGTCCCAGGTCAGGCTCCTTGCTCAGCAGGGACCCTGCTTCTTTCTCCACCTGCCACTGCCCCTGCTTGTGGCTCTCTCTCTGTGACAAATAAATGAAAGAAAGAAAGAAAGAAAGAAAGAAAGAAAGAAAGAAAGAAAGAAAGAAAGGAAGAAAGGAAGAAAAGAGAAAAGAAATGGTGGAGGAAATTCCTTTGAGGGATCTGGCTGTGTAGGATTGGGGGAAGGTCCATTCTTTCATTATAATAACACATGTTACCAATGTCAGTGAAAAAAAACCCCAAAAGTAGGTGGATAACTCAGTGTACTCCAATGCTACACAAACAACTCAATGTGTATATACTCTCCTGGGAGAACATAAAAATTATCTAAACATCCATTGTGTACCTTCTTTCAGGGTATAGAATAAGCACATTAACTTCAGGTCTATTGTCTTTAGTAATGAAATTATGAAAAAAAAAAGTGGTAAGCCAAAGAATGAAGAGGAAGTGACACGAGTTTACTCTATAGACGGCAACCTTCGCAGATAGCAATGATGGATACATACAAGACTGTTTAAGGATAGAATAGTCCTGGGTTTCTTTGGTTTCTTTGCTTGTTTTATTTTTTATTTATTTATCTTTTTCAGGGAACAGGACCATTTATCCAATCCATTTAACCTACTTTCCACTTTCTTAGAAAACTAGTTTGCCAGTTGGAGAACCATGTCCACAGCAGAGATGCTGCCTCCTGAGATAGGACCAGCAGAACACTCACTCCATCTTGCATCTACCTGATGTGAATGAGACTTCTTAATTAGTCCAAGCATACTACTGATAGAAACATGTAAACTCCAGGTTTCTTTTTATAACCTGGAACAAAACCTCTTACCATCTTCCCTTACACTGGGAAGGACTCTAGAGTTCTTCAGTGTGCATCCAAGTAGTAAACTCAGAAATTTGCTAAAGAATATGGTGTGGCACTGACCTCCAGCTTTCCTGGGTTGGCAGTGGTATTTACTTCAAGAAGATTTGGATTGGAATATGATATGCACAGTTTGTTAGTGATATGACACTAAGCAAATTAGTTAACCTCTTTAAGGCTTGTATGTAAAAAAGTCTCCACCTCCATGCCTGCCTAGAGAGCCTACCTATAGAGTTGTTTTATAAGAAGATGATACATGGAAATTGATTACCACAGTGAGTGGCAAATAGCAAGATTTGTTTTTATCGCCTTGTATTTTCTCCTACCTTGCCTTATTGCAATAAGTTTATACATGGACACAATATGGATGGTAGACCTTTTGTAGAAGAAAATAAAGCATTACCTCTTGATTTTTTTTTTAATATATAGTGATCTTGACTTTAGTCTTTAACCAAGTATTCAGAGGACTAAAGCAGTTCTGTCCCTCTCCATGGCTTTCTGGCTTCTGTATTATCTCTCCATAGTATATTGAAACCAGAGAGAGGTTTGGAGTTATTCACGGTGACGGTGGAGAAACAGACAACTGAAAAGATAGGTGACTTGCTCGAGGTCATTCACAGAGGTAGTAACAAGGCTGAAAGTACACTCTATTCTAGGTTGCCTTTCATTTCAACACCCAAACTAATAAAAGAAAATAAAGTAACATACACATTCTCTGGTTAGTTTCCTGGTGAGTTTCTTAGCTAAACCCACCACAAAAATTAAAAACAGGGATAGAAAATACAATATGGGAAAAAGTGTATTTTCCCAACTTAAATAACATGCTTATATATTGAATTTGAAATTTCACAAGCAGGAGGCATAAACACACATAACTCTGGGTGGATTTCCAAAATCATTGTGAACTAAATAAGTTCGTAGAGCCCAAATATCTCTAAAAACCAATAATCATCCACTACAGGACCCAACAAGAGAATAGAAGGGCCTTCCCAGAACTCCCACCAAGCTTTGGATCTGGAAACACTCAGCAGGGAGCCAATGATATGATCCAGGAGCAAGCTTAATTAAGGCACACAGCGGTATACAAAATTGGACAACCTGCATTGCTGAGACCTGAAATTTGTTCAAAACAGAGAGAATAAAAGAGAAAAAAGAAGAGAAAAAAGAAAATTCCAAAGCTTTATTTAGTTCCAAGAGAGCTATGTTCTGGTTGCCATGATGCCATGTGAGAGGGTATCTGCGTGGAGTATCCAGGTCTGAATGTTCACAGCTGTGTGGTTGGGAGTTCAGCTTTAGGACTAAAATACATCAAGAGAGTTGGTAGGATATGCCTGGTGATTGTTGGCACTGTAGGTGGAATAATGCACGTGACTTAGAGAGAATGGCATTATGCAAACTTGAGGCATCTCTAAGCATCATGTTTTGTGCCAGGCACAGAGGAAGCAAAAAGAACAACGAAAGGTACTACATTTGAAGACAATGATGACCAGAGCATCAAAATCTCAGTGCCTCATGAGCAAACCAGGCAACGAGTGCAGTAGAGTCCCAGTGAAAAGAGACCACTAGGGTTGAGCGGTGAAGGAAGACCATGCCTGGAAGTGAGCCTGGGCTCGGCTCACCTCAGCCCTGCAAATAAAGACTGAGCTCTGTTCTCCCTCCCTGGTCATCCTTTATTGGGTGTTTGGGCCCTGACCTTGGCAGCTCAATTTAGGTGTGATATCAATTTGCTGGGGTATCACCCTTGGCGAAATGTTCAATTCCAATTTAGAGGTCTTCTAAATATTACCACGAGACCCTACTTCTGAGATGGCCTCGTGATGTTTTCAACAGTCTACCAATTTCTATGAAAAGCTTTCTACCAACCCATATTTAGTTCACCGATTGGTTTTTATATTTCTTCTTACATAATTTCTAAGCTTCTGTGTCTTCCTAGCAAAGGCCATCAAATGCTGTTTATTCACTTTTTTTCCTAAAAATATCCCTGCCTTTTCACCCCAGCAATAACTCTGGGGTGTTTCTTCTTCCAACATAACCATCATTGCTCTCACTTTCTCTGTCTCTCTCTCTCTCTCTCTTTCTTTCTTTTTTTTTTTTTAACATCCACCTGCTAATGCTGAATTTTAAATTTACCAGTTTCCCTTTATTCATATCTTGAATGACTCAGCTTCCAAATGATGGAGGAATTATTCCTAACTCTACTAGGGTTCAACCTTCTAAGCCAGTCCTTACGTCTACAGGAATTTGAGTATCACGTTAACTATACACTGCTAGTGATCCACTAACAGTAGCCTTTTCTGAGAGCCTCTTAATTTTCTCAAGATACAGATAATTGTTATCCTTATTTAGTATTATAACAATTTTCTTTTCTGGTAAATATTTAACAACCAGTCTTGCATAGAAGACAGCTCTGATTTCTAATGTTCGCTGATTTTCGTGCTGTAAATATTCCTACCACGTCTGACTTTAAGCTACATATTTGACATGACTGAACACAGAATTGGAAGAAAAGCTCACAATCAGCTCTTGCAAGCCAATAGGCGCTGGCTCCAGCCCACCACTGAATAAGTTACTATTTAACAATGCACTTTGTGCTGTAACAAAATAAAGATGTCACCACATTTTAGTAGATTTACAGTTTGAATCAGAAAAAAATACACATGTACATAAACATGTCTATATACATGTACAAATCACCAGGGGGATTTTTCAGAATCTTAAATGGAAAGGTAACTATTAGTGAAGATGTTTCAAGTGTATGGTGAAGTAGTGTCTGTGTTACATTGTGTAAAACACTAGGCATCTATTACAAAATGGTTGTACATGCTTAGAGATTGGCTTGATGAAGTAAAAAGGCAGCAAACGAGTTTCCACATGGAAATTGCTTTGTTGACTCCGTTCAACTATTTTGAACAGCCACCCAAAAGTTGCTGAAGTTGGGCAGTCAATGTAACTACATTGGCCATTACCCTGGGCCATTCTCAGGTAGGATTGTAACATACAAATGTATTTATCCAACAAGAGGCTACATAATGTACACTCTGTATCAGGCACTGAGATAGACAGGGTCCCTCCCTGTCCTCATGCAGTTTGCTGTCCAATGGGAGATGACAGGGGAAAAATACCCATCTGCGTATTTAGCAATTCAACGGTGCAATTTTACCTGCTATGAAAGATCTGTGCAGGGCATTGTGAGAGCTCAGACAAGTAAATTGACTTAGTATGAGTGTATGGTCCTCAGAGAACTGTTTTTCTGAAGTTAATTGTCACACGACGAATATTAATACGAAAAGTGAATGGAGTTTGATGAGGGAACGAGGAAGGTTATTGGAGGGCGTAGTACAAGCCAAGGGAACCTACAGCATGTTAAGATCTCTGACGCATGAAGGGATGTGATTCGTTTTAGAAAGTTGATCAATGTGGACAGGAGGCAGGGTAGATGGCCAGAGATGAGGTTGGAGAGACAAAGTCCAGATCAGGTGGGATATGGATGGTGTTCAGGATTTTAAATTTAATTCCAAGAACTAGGTTACTCATTGGGCTGGGAGGTGGAGGAGAGATCAACAAGAAAGTGATATGATTAGAAGCATCCCTTGAGCTCAAAACTGAGACATTAAATCTATATAATATAGAGAAGGTTTTGACTCCATTTAAAGCATTTATGCTCTGGGGCAACATAAAGAAATACTTCTTTTAGTAGCACTCCTATTTCTGCATATCTTTTTACAAAACAAGCTTAAGAATGTCATCAGATACCTTTATCTTTGTGGCACTCATCTGGAAGGACTATTCTGACAGGTGGGTGGCAGAAATCTGGTGCTTTTTGTCTCTGGAGACAGTAGAGACCCACCAGTTTCTTGATGCTCGTTATAGGAATTGCATACTTGGAGAACTGAGTTCTGAGACTGATGGACAGGAGGATGTCTTCTGGGATGGGAAAAAGGAGTAGTGGCCGTCTGTGCAAAAACCAACAGATAGATAACAATATTAGAATTTGGAAGAGAGTTCATCTCTTCACCAGGATTTCCCAAGCCCTTCAGCACAAATGTTCAAACTCTTGTTGTGCAGCTTTTTTTTAATGGTTAAATATCAATTTGAAGTTAACAAGCTGAGACTCCAGCAAATTCACAGAAATTACCGAATTCAGCACCTTGAGGTTCATTTCACACAGAGTGAGAGGAGTCAGACGGAGGATTTGCTATCGATTCTGGGCTGGGCTGCCTCCTCAGATCCATTTGGAGGGGCATGTTTTATTTTCGTCTCTGCTCAACTCTTCTTTTCTTTTAGTGTGTCCTGGTACAACCTGCCTCCTCCTGCATCCCCCACACCCTGTCAAAACAAAACAAAACAAACACCCCCTTGCTCCAGTTCATCTCACTACCACTTTCTCCTCTTGTTTTTCTATTTGTATTCTTATCGATTTTCTTTATGGAGGTAAAATTGAGTAAAGGAAAACTCCTCCAGTATTCAACACAAGAATATCGTATCAAGAACTCTCTAACAGTCAGCTCCATTTTGTGGTGGAATTAGATACCAGGAGGAATAGTAAGAGGGCAATCATCTGAGTTATTTAAAACTCAACTGGACAAAGTCATAGGATATGTGCTACCAGGAATGCCACAGCCTGTGCCAAATGGGAGTGAAGAAAATGAACATAAAAGATGTATCTCCATCCTCAGCCCAATTTTTCTCAGAGGCAAATTCTGTAGCTGTTGCTAAGATCAGCAGCATCTGCAGACAAAAAGATTCCCTGTTTCTCTGTTTCACACTCCTTTAACAAGGGAGAGAACAGTGCTTCCTCCTTTGTTTACCAAGGAGTAGCATAAACTCATAAACTCACAAGTAAAAAGTTTGGGACCCAAGTTTGAATTTCAGGTTTGTTCCAGATTCAGTAGCAATTCTATGGAAATTATATGGGGAAAGGTCACTATGTAACATTTCAGCAAATGTGTCTCCTTATACATCACTTCCTGCAATTCCTAAGTGTCATTTTTAATTACAAATGAGTAATGCTTTCTTGGCACCAAAAAAAGCACGTAGTTTCTCACAGCAAGTTATTATAGCAATTGCTCTGAGGTCTGTTTATATATTTCTCTATTTTGGGGGGTCGTTTGTTTTTGAAAACATATAGCAGCTGGGAAGTCTGGCTCCAGGCCTCGCTCCTATGTGATCTTTCAGGGGTGCCCATGGTCATTTACAAGTGTTACCATTGCTGGGCACTGCAGTTTTCTGGAAGAAGTGCAGTCGAGGACACTGACTTAACGTGGCTGCATCCAAAGACACGTCTGCCAGGACCTCCTATCCAGGGCCTTGGTTGATACCCCCCCCTTTTTTTTTCTTTTTTTAAGATTTTGTTTATTTATTTGTCAGAGAGAGAGAGCACAAACAGAGTGGCAGGCAGAGGCAGAGAGAGAGAGAAGCAGGCTCCCTGCTGAGCGAGGAGCCTGACGTGGGACTCGATCCCAGGACCCTGGGATCATGACCTGAGCCAAAGACAGTGGCTTCAACCGACAGAACCACCCAGGTGCCCCTTGATACCCTTTTCTTCACTCTGACTCCATTTTTCTCCACTCCTACCTGTCCCCTCCTCTCTTCCTCTGGTCCCTGGGTCCATGAAAAGGAATGAGCCTTTTAGGCAGCCTCCTCAGCAGTGAGATGATTCCACCATCTGTGCTTCACGTCCTCTGACCCCAGCCAGGTGCTGCTTTGAGGGGAAAAATAAAACACTGGGGAGTTGGCACCTGTTCCTCTAGCCTCTTGCTTGTGTTGTCTCCTAAAGGAACAAAAGCTTGATTGTTAACTTTGAGTTTGACTCATTGTCTCCTCACTAGCAGCTTGACACCAGCATTGCATAGTGTTACAATTTTTCTGATCCTAAATATGTGACATATTAGGCATCAAGGCATGAAGCTAAGTCCATGTCCCTATCGCCTAGCCCTCAAGGTCCAAGGAAGGGGGAAGTGACTTTCCATGAGAGCCGCAAACATTAGATAAACGTAATCCCCATCTCTTCCCAGAATTTCAGCTAAAAACTACAGTGTTCTCATATGCCAATAGCACCGTGCCTGTAGCTCTGCGTTAGACAGAATAGTTCCCCTAGAAGCATCCACATCCCAATTCCTGGCCACTATGGCTATGTTACATTACATGGCAAAAAGGACTGTGTGGGTGTGATTACACTGAGTCAGGAACATCATCCTGGATTGTCAGGTGGACCCAATGTCATCACTAGGGTTCTTAAAATGGGAGAGGGGGCACGAAGAGGAAGTTAAAATTATGCAGCAGGGAAGGACTTGCCCCACGATTTCTGGTTTTGAAGATGGAAGAAGGGGACTTGAACCAGGGAATGTTGAGGGCCTCTAGTTGCCAGAAAAGTTGAGGAAATGGATTCTTTCCTAGAACCTTCAGAAAGCAATGCCATCTTGCTACCACCTGACTTTAACCCATTGAGACCCATGTTGGACATCTACCCTACAGAAGTGTAAGATAATAAATGTTTGTTTTTTAAGATTTTATTTATTTATTTGACAGACAGAGATCACAAGTAGGCAGAGCGGCAGACAGAGAGAGAGGAGGAAGCAGGCTCCCGGCCGATCAAAGAGCCTGATTTGGGGCTCGATCCCAGGACCCTGGGATCATGACCTGAGCTGAAGGCAGAGGCTTTAACCCACTGAGCCACCCAGGCGCCTAATAAGTGTTTTTTTAACCCACCCCAAGTACCACAGTAATTTTTTTTACAGAAACAAAGGCTCTTCCACAAGTATCTTTCACTTGATCCTCAAGAGCACGTCATAAAGATTGTTACTGTTATTGACTGTATTTGAAGTTATTTCCCATCTCTAAGCTTTAGGTTGTCCATTTTACCTAAAGCTCGGAGGGGGGAAATAATTTTCTCAGTGTTGCATAGCCAGTAAGAAGCAGAGCTGGAACTCAAATGCAGATATATATGAACCCAAGCCATGTCTCCTTTCTGTGATATCCCCTCCCTCTCAATTGCTTTCTGGGACCTCAGCCTCCAGAAAAACTCAGATGAGTTTCATTGCTAAATACTGCCTCTTAACCCAGTCTTTTATATACGCCTGGCCAAGTAACCACACACATAAAAGCAATGTTTAAATCAGGACTCGGAAAGCAACTCCTGCTTAGCCACTTGCAATTGGAAAAACTCTCATGAAAATTGCCTTGGATTTTCTATCACTAGCATGAAGAAATTAACCTTGCACCTTATCTCTGTGATTGCTTTGCAAGCCTCTCTGCTCCCCGGCTCCCTTAAGTCAACCTCCAAGACCACCAGGCCACAGCACTTACAAGCATTTCCTTTGCACAGTAGCAATAGTTTCCTAGAGACTAGAGTTAGCAGAAGGGCCGTGTTTACAACCCCACTGTTACAAGCAAGAGCACTGTGTCTCTGGTGGATGACTTGTTCCTTTGGCCAGGCAAGGATAACCACCCAAAACCTCAAAGCCCTGGCCTAACGGGTGACAAGTGCAGAAGTGACAGGCTAGCTACTTTGAATAGTTGGAATATTGGGAATATTGCTCAGGAGGACACGTGACTCAGGGAAGCAGTCAATCAGATCTCCACTCAGTTGTCCTTCACGGATGAACTGCACCACATTCACTCTTCAGGTCTCCCTAATAGGAGGTTATGTCATTGCAACCTGTCGAGAGGAACTGTTGACCAAGTGTCTCTAATCTACCATAGATCTCTTTTTTCTACTTAATAATACCTGTATTCCTGGGCTCTGCTTTCTGATTTTTAGCAAAGATTCACCTCAGAAAAATAATAATAAAAGTCCCTTCTCTTGATTTTTGCCTTGTGGATCCTTGCTTCCATGGTTCCCTCAGAAAAGACTTGCCTTTGTAAGAAAACAGCTGCCTACACAGAGAAACACCAGAGCCGAGAGCCCGGATGCAAGGGCAGGGTGAAATCAGCAGGCAACACTCTGAATTCTCTAGAAATTACCATGAAATGGAGTATTTGGAATTGGTCCAGCTACTCAGGCCCATTGTAAATAGTGGTAGTGGTACAGAAACAAGCATAATAATAGCATTAAAGTAATAATGATATAAACTTGTATTGAGTTTTTTCCTATGCCAGGAATAGTAAGAATATTAACTCATATTCTCATTTAATCATCACATAAACCCCTAGAGGTATGTATTAATATTCATTTTATTTTTTCACATTAAAAAATTGAGCTTAGGGGTGCCTAGGTGGCTCACTGGTTTAAAGCCTCTGCCTTCAGCTCAGGTCATGATCTCAGGGTCCTGGGATCAAGCCCCACATCGGGCTCTCTGCCAGCGGGGAGCCTGCTTCCCTTCCTCTCTCTCTGCCTGCCTCTCTGCCTACTTGTCATCTCTGTCTGTCAAATAAATAAATAAAATCTTTTTTAAAAAATTGAGCTTAAAGAAATTAAGTATTTCTCAAGGTCACATGTGCAGACCTGGGTTTGATTCATAACCAAATATTCTTTCTACTGCAGCTAGGCAGGGTAGAATGCATAACTTGTTTTCTTACTGGTGACTTCTTTGGGCCATAGGTGTCTTATTCTGTCCATCTCATAATCTCTGCCCAGTGAACAAAGACTGGGCTCTAGGAAAGTGAGTGAGGATATCTGGGAAGGTGCCCATTAAAAAGGCCAGGCAGACTGTTACACTGAGTGATTGGACTAAAAGGTTTAAAAAGAACAAAGAATCTAGATTCAAAAATAATGGTATCTTAAGGAAGGCACATGTGATGAGCACTGGGTGTTATATGTAAAGGGCGAATCATTGCATTCTACTACTGAAACTAATATAACTATATATTAACTAACTTGAATTTTAATAAAAACTTGGGAGAAAAAAGTATGCTATAGGAATTAGCCTAATGATGTAAGAGCCAAGGCTAGGGCAAAAAGTAAGTGGTAGAGCCTGAATTAACTCCCCAAGCTGACTGGAATCAGGATGGTATCTAATTATAGTGAAAATATGTCTCTAGAGTTTAAGAAGATGGGTGAAAATATATAAAATGTAATTTAAGAAAGGGGCATCTAGGTGGCTCAGTCAGTTAAGCATCTGCCTTTGGCTCAGTGGGGAGTCTGCTGCTGCTTCTCCTTCTGTCCCTTCCCCCATCCATTCTCTCACGTGTGCTCTCTCTCTCTAACTCTCTCACTCTCTCTCTTTCTCAAATAAATTAATTAAATATTTCAAAAAATATAATTAAGAAAATAAAATGAGACTGGCTTATCCTCCATATGGACAATCTAACTTTAGTGACTTGTAGGAAGATCTGGGTGGTACAGAGAGAGACTTTTGAAAGTTCTTTTCATTGCTATCAGGAAAAAGTAAAGCTTCAGTAGTGCGTTTAACTCACACTTTCATGTTTGGTGTGAGGCTAAGTAGATTCGATAGATGACTGATAGACAGATAAAAGAATTTAAAGCCAGTTTAAGAGAATATCACAAAGCAGATAAAATGGGTAAGAAAGTTATGGCAAGAAGCATAGTAAGGCAGAAGCCAGTAAGCTCTTATGAGGATATTGTTTACCTTTTTTAAAAAAATCTTTATTAATCAATATAATTGTAGCTTTCACAATCAGAAAAGAGAGATAACTACACAGTTTATTGAACAATATTTCTTGTGATTACCTGGTGAGCTCACCAGTGTGCTTGTTACTTTAGTGTTCAACAAAACAGAGGGAAGATAAAATACCTACTGTCTGTTCTCAAGAAATATAGTGTATCATGAGGAGATGTTAAAACCCAGAAGAAAATTGGCAAAAACAAAGTGAGTGCGAATCTGAGAGGACCTGATGATTACATATTAGAGGAGCAAATGAAGAGGCATGAGAGCGTCCAGAGAGTTTTCATGGAATGAAGTAGCACAGTCTGCCACTTGTAGGATATGTTGTATTTGCCTAAGTATGGAGGAAAGGAATAATATAGGAGACTAAATGGTGTTATTCCAGGTGGAATAAGTATGTTGCATTTTGATAAAAATGTACAGGTATGATAGGTAGGTGGACATTACAAAGGTAACTTGATGTTCGATCCAGTAATCTAGCCAGAATTAGTGTACTTCCACCAACATAAAGACCTGGAATAAGTGCCTACTTCTTATTGGGAGGACTCCTGGACTGGTAGTGACAGAGAGATTTTTCCATCTCACACACTTTTCTCTTGATGAATAATACGGTTCAAAAACTTACCTCTTTCGTCTAAGTATGTCTATAGTGACAGAGGCAAAAATAGTCATGAGTAAACCCACTAAAAAGTGACCTAGCACATGCTGTATCAGCCACTTTTACTAGCCCTGGATGCCACAGATAGCGAAATGTACAAAACAGAATCACTCTCAATCAAAAAAACTCACAGTCTAGGGAGAGAAACAGACAAAAGAACATCTGATTTTAATGTATTATGAAAATGGTATGAGAACAGTTAAAGACAGAGTTTCAAGTATCATGTAAATAAAAGTATTATCTATAAATTATATAATAAATTATATACAAATTATATAAATATATAAATTGCCTCATGAGGTTTCCAGTTCATTCTGGTGAGGGAAAACAGATTGTTAAGGATGGTTAAGTCAGTACTGACTTGAGAGACAAGCAGTCATTTACAAAGTTTACGGGGTAGAAAAAGGTATCAAGGAAAGAGGGAATACCATACCAGGGGAGTAAGAAAGAGCAGTGATCAGAGAATACTAAGTATGCTATACTGGAGTATAGGCTATACTGAAGTAGCAGTTAAAAACATGAAGTTACTGGGGCACCTGGGTGGCTCAGTTGGTTGAGTGACTGCCTTCGGCTCAGGCCATGATCTTGGAGTTCCAGGATGGAGTCTGGCATCAGGCTCCCTTCTCAGTAGGGAGTCTGCTTCTCCTGCTGACCTCTTTCCTGTCATGCTCTCTCTCTCATTCTCTCTCTCTCCCCCTCTCAAATAAATAAAGTCTTTTAAAAAAAAACCATGAAGTTACCAAGAGAAGCAAAGATTATAGTTTACGAATGTGTGGATTAGAGTACTCTTCTAGAAAAGAATTATAAATATATCCACACAAATATACATGCATATATATGGTTATGGTTAGATGTATCTTTGTACTAAAGAGCAACCAACTCAAGTAGTACCTGAGGGGCCCCCATCCTTGGAGATAAGGATAATACACAAGGGGAGGGACACCTGATTCTTGAGCTTTCTTGGGATGTTTTCTAGTTGGCAGTGCAGGGAAGAGAGCCCCAAGCATTAAGTGTCACTTCTAGTAACCTAAGGAATGTGAAAAGTCAGAGACCATGCTCCAGGCGACCAGAGAGCACAAATGAGGGACAAAGTTATAGAGCAGAGAGAACCACAGAGAAACAATGCTCAGAATCTGCAAACACATATTCTCAAGTCATCGAATAACTCCCAAAGTCTTTATGGAAAACTCCATGAAACCCAGCACAGAACATTAGGTAGTAAGTGAAAGATCAGAACTGAGGTTTCTGCTGTCACTCAGAGCGGGGTTGATGCAAGCTGGAGTTCAGACACATGGGGATTTCTGCTGCAACTCAAGAAGGAATTGGCCTTGGGAATAAGGACCATTCCTAGGTTTCAACACAAAAATAAACTTGATTAATAAAGCCTAAAATCATTCTCAAAAGGATAAAGGCTATTTGTAGCAACACTACCTGCCTGGTGAGAAAATATAAACATCTTCACAGAAAGAAAACATGAAGATTCCTTTACTCCAAATTCGTAAGTTCAGCATCCAATTAATTAATCATAATACATGGCAAAAATGAAGACTGAGGGACATCAAATCAATAGTAAAATAGGAAAGAATAGAGAAAAAAAAACAAAAGAAATTGGGTTGTTCAGAAAATAATTTTAATTATAATTAGTATATTTAAGAAAATACAAGAAAGAAAATAAGTTTTGAGAAAAGACTTAAAACAAGAAAATGCCCAAATCAAAACTTATAGACAAGAAAAAGTCAATAACTAAAATTAAATGCTAGGTATAATATCATATAAGACATAGCAGAGGGGTACCTGGGTGCCTCAGCTGGTTCAGTTCAGGTCATGGTTTCAGCTCAGGTCATGATCTCAGGATCATGAGATCAAGCTCCTCCTCAGGCTCCACACTTGGCATCAAGTCTGTTTAAGATTCTCTCTTTTTCTCTCCTTCTGCCTCTCCCCCATCTCACTCCTTCTTGAAAGAGAGAAAGACAGAAAGAGCAGAAAGCCTGTAGAAAATATCCAAATTGAAGGAGGAGATGAAAACTGATAGGAAATAGAAAAAGAAAAACACATGACATATGAGATTAGTCTCATGTGGAAAAAAAAATTGTGGAGAAATACTAGCCCCCCCCCCTTTTTTTTTAACCTGACGTATTTCAGGAAACTCCAAGAATCCTAAGAGGAAAAAATATCTTAGAGAACTCCATCTAGGCAAAGGATACACAAACAATTAAAAACCAAAGACAATGAATTAAGAGCATGGAGAGAGGAAGAAAAATAAGTTACCTTCAAGAAAACAATAATAAATTGATAGCTGTTTTAATTA
The DNA here is from genome assembly GCA_004024625.1 of Mellivora capensis. Taxonomy (NCBI): domain Eukaryota; kingdom Metazoa; phylum Chordata; class Mammalia; order Carnivora; family Mustelidae; genus Mellivora; species Mellivora capensis. The sequence continues at coordinate 36,476 of PISX010019777.1, forward strand.
CGTGAATGATTAAAAATAGAAGTCAATTAAATGATGTATCAAAAGCACTGAAAGAGGATAAAAAATATGCCATCCTAGAATTCTATCCCAAGGAGAATATGCCCCATAATTGAGAGCAATTTACAAACATTTTCAGATTAACAGATCTGAAAGAATCTGTTGCCCATATAATTGCTTATAAGATATACTAAAAACTGAAAAGTAATCCCAGATATAAATATGAAACTGCAAAAAAATGAAGGGAAGGGGAAAATAGGAGGATGCCACAAGTTAGGTTTTTGAGGAAGTGAACAGAAAGTTCACTGAGGAGTCCTCTCAGAATCAGCGTCTTAGGAAAGTAAAGATGCAGAATTGAGTAGAGGAATTTGGCTGCCATAGGGGACCAACAAAGGCTTCAGCTAAGCCTCCAGGCCCTACTAACCTTTTTTTTTTTTTTTAAGATTTTATTTATTCATTTGACAGACAGAGATCACAAGTAGGCAGAGAGCAGACAGAGAGAGAGAGGAAGCAGGCTCCCCGCTGAGTGGAGAGCCCGACGCAAGGCTTGATCCCAGGACCCTGAGATCATGACCTGAGCCGAAGGCAGAGGCTTTGACCCACTGAGCCACCCAGGGGCTCCCCTACTAACCTTTTATCTTTCATTCTCTGCATGAGGAAGTAAGGGGGTGATTCTTGGGCAAGAAGGCTCTCTTCAATCAAAGGCAAATGCTGTGAAGGAAAACCAAGTTTTATGCTACTGGTTATTAACATTAAAAGCAGCTGAATGAACGAGTGAGTGTTTCAGTCCCAAGGAAGTGAGATCTGGACAGTGCACCACCATGTCTAATA
>PISX010019778.1:0-37308 GCA_004024625.1 Mellivora capensis
CGGCTCAGGTCATGATCCCAGCGTCCTGGGATCGAGTCCCACATCGGGCTCCTTGCTCGGCAGGGAGCCTGCTTCTCCCTCTGCCTGCCACTCTGTCTGCCTGTGCTCGCTTGCTCTCTCTCTCGCTCTGTCTCTGACAAATAAATAAATAAAATCTTTAAAAAAAAAAAAAAAAAAAAAAAAAAAAAAAAAAAAAAAAAAAAAAAAAAAAAACAAAGAAACATCCTAAGCAGCTCATGAAGTCACTTTTTAATCCTGGGTAATTTTTTCTAGGAATGTTTTGTCTTTTTCTTCTACCCTGAATTTAAAGTATACTAGACTTCTTGTGTATTGGTCATCCTGGGAATTCCCTTCACTGTTGCCTGGCTTAGAGCCTCTTCTTGGAAGCATATGATAAGTACAATGTACTTATAAACTATGTCAGATAGCTTCAATGCCTAAAGATTTCATGAATTAGTTTCACTGGTTAGTTTTGTTGGTTCTCTTATTGTTTCCTTTTGTGCTTTGATGTTTTTAATTATGTATTGCTCATTGCTTTGAAAAATTACTTTGATGCATGGATTCTCTATGGCCTAGGATAAAGTTCTTTTCTATCAAGTTCTATAAATTTATAACTCTCCCATATCAAACCTTGCATTTTACTTGAAATCCTCATGGGACATGAATCTGAACTATGAATATGAGCAACAGCAGTACAACAGCAATACGCTAACCACAACTTTTCACAGTTGTATTTAATTCTCTTTTCTTTTCCACCCTTTATCTGTTCAACATCACAGCAACTTTCTCTGTGTCTTCTGAGTTCAGCATTACTTTCTATTTACCTTTGTCTTTGAACTGAAGGTGAATATGTCTCCTGTTCAGTGTTGGATGGGCCTGATTGCCAAACCAAAGGTCCAAGTTTGCCAACAGCAACAAATGCTCTTAGAGCAAATGCCCGTTTATTCCAGTGTAGGGTACCACTTATATCTCTGGGGTCCTACATTTCCAGACATTTTCATTTAGTAGCTCCTCACTGTCTTTTCAGGTAACCAATCCAATACTTTGAATAATTTTTTTAATCTATTGTTTAGCAATTTTTGCTATTTCTAGCCAAATTATTGCTCCAAACAACCTGCATCCCAATTACAGGAAATAGGAACCCGTTTTTTTTTTTTCTTCTTTATTCTTGATGTTCAGTTACTTTGTCAGTATATGTTGGTACTAATGGTGTAGGAACAGGCACACTTTTTTTTTTTTTTTTTTTACTGCAGATACAAGATTTTTCCTAAGTATCAAAATAGTTTGATTTTCACTGCATTCAAAATTTTTTTTTTATATTCATGTGTTCTAATCTCTTTTTCAGAACACTATTTTACATGTAATCAACTTCATTTTTCTGTCTTTCACACCATATATTTTCAATAATCAATTTTTAAAGTTATTTTATTCTGTTTCATTTTGTGTAGTTTCCTCAAACCTATTTGCAATATCCCTGCAGTATTTTCTGTTGAAGTTATGTCTTATTTTTGTTTCTTATGTGTCTTTTCTCTGCTCAGTTTTCATTGTTCTCTGTCACATCCTTCCTGAGCTCTGCCTGCTTAGCTTTCATCTCTGGCTTTTGTTTAATACTTTCTGCCTTAAATTCTTATGTCTTTTGTTTCACTGTCACCTTATTTCATTCTTTGTTTTAATAGATAAAAAATGTCCGTTATCCTTTTGAGTTTAAAGCTAACTAGTTGTCTGAAGCTATCTAGTGTTTTCTTGGACAATTCTATTAGCCTATGAAAAATCTTTTCTTATTAAATTATGCTTTGTTAGGAGATAAATCCAGATGACAGATCCAGAGGTGTTGGTTGAAAAAAGTTGGGAAGAGGCTTGGTATTTTCTTTACATCCATTCTTTCCTAAAAGCTACCAGTGGGCCCAGGGGATAAGGAAACCAGGATTAGGCACTCAGAGTTGATGTGCTTATATTAAAGAAGGACAAGGAAGAGAGTTTTTCTATCTATCACATAATTATATATTGTTTTCTCTCTTGCAATAGCTCTAAGTTTATCTTTTCAATATCCTAATGGATCTAGGATTCACCAAGAGTTTATAGACCACATTACAGTATGAAAGTTGTCTAACAATGTGTAGTACACACATAAAAGTATTTTGAAAGTACTATATTGTTATCATTGTTATTATTATAAGCAGTTAAACAATTGAAAAGAGGTATTTCTTGGGGCAGCTGGGTGGCTCAGTCGTTAAGCATCTGACTCTAGCTCGGGTTATGATCCCAGGGTCCTGGGATTGACCCCTGCATCAGGGTCCCTGCTCGGCAGAAAGTCTGCTTCTCCATCTCCCACTACCGCTGCTTGTATTCCCTCTCTCACTGTCTCTCTCTGTGAAATAAATAAATAAAAATCTTAAAAAAAAAAAAAAAGAAAAGAGGTATTTCTTTAGTGTAACCTGTAGGAGTTTTCTTTGCTCTAGTTTAGAGAACTAAGAATGACATGTGAATTTATTTTACATCTTTTTTTTTAAAGATTTTATTTATTTATTTGTCAGAGAGCACAAGGAAGGTGATGGCAGGCAGAGGGAGAAGGAGAAGCAGGATCCCCACTGAACAAGGATCCCAACATGGGGCTTGACCTCAGGACCCTGGGATCATGACCTGAGCCAAAGGCAGACACTTAACTGACAGAGCCACCCAGGCATCCTAATTTTACATCATTTTGAACAAGATTTTGTCCAACTCACCTTGACTCCCCCAATAATGACTCAAAGTTATTAATAAGTGACTCCAAGTTGTCTTTGGATAGAGGGAATAGTCATGCATAGACCCCAAGGTGAGAGCATAGCCAGTGTATATGACACATTGCTAGGGCAGTATAAATGCAGCAGAGAGATGGGAAGATGAGGTCAGATAGTTTAGGAATGTAGGCTTACATTGGGCCTAGGTAAGGTTCTGGCTTTTACTCTGAATGAGATGGGGAGCCACTGGAGGGATTTTTAGCAGAGGAGTGACAGAATCTGACCTATGTTTTAAGCAGATTGCTCCATCTGGTGTGTTGAAAACACTGTAGATGAAGAAAGGTAGATGTGGGAGACCAGTTGGAAGACTATTGAAATGATACAGATGAGAAATGATGGCAGCTCACACAGCAGCATTCACAGTAGGGGGAGTGAGAACTGGCCAGATTCTAGATATAATTTGCAGCTATCACCAGGAGAATTTTTTGATGTACTGGATGTAGGCTGTGAAAGAAGGACACTTTAAAGTCATAATTTTTAGTTTCTAGGAACAACTCAAAGGATGCAGTTGTTGTTGAACTGAGATGGAAAGGACAGTGGGTAGAAAGCATATTGGGGGATAGGAGATCTAAGAGCTCAGATTCGAACATGTTAAGTTTTAAAGGTCCTTAGTTATATGCACCTGAAATGGAGCTTGGAATTTGAGTGTGAAAAGTTAGATACTGTAATTCCCTCAAATTTTGTGTCCCCCTAGAACATTTAAGTGTGACTTTATTGGGAAATAGGCATTTTTGCATATAATCAAGTTAAAATAAAGTCATACTGTGTTGGGGTGGGCCTTAAATGCAGCATGTCTAGCATCCTTCTAAGAAGAGGGAAACCTGGACACACACAGAGACTCAAGCATGTAAGAAAGAAGGTTATGTGAAGGCAAAAGCAGAAGCTGAAGAATTACATTTATAAACCAAGGAATGCCTATGATTGTTGATAGCCAATAGAAACTAGAAGAGGCATAGAAGGATCCACCCTAGACCCTTCATGGAAAGTATGGCCCCTTTGGTACTTCAATTCCAGACTTCTAACCTCTAGACCTACACAAGAATAAGTTTCTGTTGTTATAAGCTATCAAGGTTGTAGTGTTTTGTAATGACAGCCTAGAAAACTAATATACGTTGTGTATTAGTGTGACCCGACTGGCTTTCAGTAGTTCATAACCATCATTTCCTGTATTCTAGATCTGCTAATTCTTTTCACACAACCATGGGCCATATTTACTCCAGGGAGTAAGGATCTGCCTCATATAGCTGACTCATATTAGGCTAAATACCTAAAATCATGGGTTGGATAGGACACAGAATTGTTACTCTCCTGGCTGGATAATTCATTCTCCATTTTATATTTATACATATGATATTCTCAACACAAAGTCTTCCTGATATTTAATTTCCTTGTGTCTGTGAGAGAAGAGTTCTAAGAAATGCATTGTTTCCATTTAATGGGTTTTGAAGTCCTATGGACAAGGTTAAAAAAACAAAACAAAACAAAAAACACTTTAAAAAATTTAACAGCTCATCTAATGTTAAAAACACTAACTCTAAATGGAGAGTTTTTGTTGGTTAAAATCAGTAAATTAAAGGAAGAGTTAACATTTTGTCATGTGCAGATACTCTAAGTGATTATAACTTGAATTATGATATATCCAATCTAATTTTGCTCTTTAGGAAAGGAAAACTGCCTTATTCACCATCCATGCTTATGAGAAATGTCTAAGCTTTCATACCACAAGTGGTAGAATCTTATCCAAAAGGCCTCTACTCTACTCTGTTTTAAGATTCTGCATCTGAATTTGCTATGGTTGGTAAAAAAATAATGCATGCTCATCTTTTCCCATGTTTAGTTATATACAATTGTAGAAAGAATAAAGCTGGGAAACATCCTCAGAAACTGCAGAATTTCTCTGAGGGTCAGAAAGACAATAGGCTTATTGGAAAAGTAATGGGGGATTCTCACATGGTGAGGGTAAGTTGATGGGGTTGAGCTGAAAGCTAAGCATCTGGCTTATGAAAATTTTTGCTGTCGCTGCTGGAGCTAGTCAGCATTATATAGCTCCTTGATCACTAGGGACTTTACGATCTGTCTTGAGCTATTTGTGCACTAACAATAACTCTGTTCATTCCATGATTTCTATTTGTAGGGAAAAAAGAGTAAACGGTGTCTGAAAAATCTGAAAATAAAGAGATGTTAAAATAAGGAGGTTGGGTGTTGAGAAACAAACAAAAAATGCAAACACACACACACACACACCAAGAGATGCAATAAATCCAAATCATTTTCAGAACAAGAGGGGATAAAATAGTTAGCACAAAACTGAACTGAAAGATGCAAATAAATTAGTAAACTTCTCCTTCAGCATCCATTTGGAAGCTGTATTTCTTGGCAGAGTTACTGCTTATTATTTTCATGTTTCTAGTTTCCCATCTTCTTTTGTCAGTCTATTGGAAGCTTGTTAAAATCTTATTTGCTTTTCCTGTTCTTTTGTTGCTGTTTTTCTTGCCTTAACTTTAATGTTAAATCATGTGGAAGTAAGGTAAAAAGGAGAAAGAAGTCAACACAAATAGTCACTGCAGTAGCCTAATTTTATGGCTACTTAATATATTGATCAGTTTATGTTTTATTCAAACTTGTTGGGAGAACATTTGGGCAATAAGAAGGAATCTCTCCCTTAAATAGTAAATTGAGAAGCTGGTGCAGAATGTCTAAGGGCTTCCTGGAGACACTTGGTAGAGCCTGAAAAGGGCACTGATATAGAAAAGAAGTAACTGTCCATGGGTACTCTGGGCCAGACAAGAAGTTGCTACACTAACTCCTTTCTCCTTATTTTGGAAGAGATGATAATATATTTTATCCCTGTTGTCCAGAGCCTAGCATAGTGTTGTCAGATAACAGATCTTCAATAAATAGTCAGTAAAAGAATATATGAATAAGTACAGTGATGAGGCCAAGTAAGGACACTCACCCAATTAAAAGTAATACTGATTACTTTTCAATAATCAGTCATACTGATTATTCAGTAATACTGAATACTGAATACCTCTGATTGACAGAGGTTCTAATGGTCAGAAATGTTAGATTTTCCATATCCAAACCAAAAACTATTTGAATGCAGAGTCTGTGCTCTTAGCCACCATCCAAAGTGATTCAGAAAGTATTAACCATGTAGCCTTAGGCATAACCTTTGTGAACCCCCATCTTTCTACTGAAAGACAATGAGATTATATCTCAAGTTGTAGCTGTGAAGACAATGAATAATAAGATGTATAAAATGCATACTCCTGTGCCTAGCACAGAGTTCACATCATTGAAAATGATGATGATAGGAGCAAAAGTAAGGTAAAGTTGTATTAATGGCTCTTTTTTTTTATTGTCAGCTACTTCCCTAACAATTTCTCTTCTTCCCAATATCCTCCAGAGAATTTCCAAAACACTATATACCCTTGGCTGCCTCTCACAATGCTATCATCTGCATCTTGGAGGGTTATATGTCACTTAACATTTGCTCATTCTCCTCTGATAAGTACCACATGGGTCTCTGACTTCAATCCCATCAAACTCCATATTGTACTAGAAACTATAGGGACCACAGTGAAGCATGTCTGGCCATTTTAATCACACATACAGAGTCTTAATAGAAAACTAGTGGCTTGCATGTAGTGTGCTTATATTATATATCTCTTTGTATTTCAGAGACTTCCTTTACTTTTGTCAGCTTTGTATACCTTATGCCTGAAGGTAAAGACAGATTAACATACCCCTAACCCCCAACCCCTGTCAATTCTAAATTTGAGTTTAGACTACAGCAGGCCAAATAAAAAAAAATCCATTGACCTCCCCCTACCCATGCTTATGTCAAACATCCAGAGAGCCTAGCTACATTTCATGAGATTATCAAGGCAATTTCTCACAATGACTCACTAGTGAGATTAATCTTTTTTTTTCAGGAATATTTTATACTGTCCCTTTCTAGAAGATGCTATGGTGAACATTGCTCTGTATTGGAATTCTAAACAAAATTGGGCCCACTATTCCCAAAGGGATGAGAGGAAATGAACCTTTATTTATTTTTTTTTAAGATTTTATTTATTTATTTGACAGACAGAGATCACAAGTAGGCAAGAGAGGCAGGCAGGGAGAGAGAGAGAGGAGGAAGCAGGCTCTCCACAGAGCAGAGAGCCCGAGGCGGGGCTCGATCCCAGGACCCTGGGATCATGACCCGAGCCAAAAGCAGAGGCTTTAACCCACTGAGCTACCCAGGCACCCCAGAAATGAACCTTTAAAAATTAAGATTCCTTCTGCAACACCACTACCCCCTATCCCAAGCCTGTTACATTGGTGCTAAATATAATCTTTCACCAGTGTGGGCTCTGCATATCTGAAAATCATACATAGTGATCCTCTTGAGTCTATTCCTTTCTTTCTTTATTAATGAAAGAGTTTTTATTTGTGCCCTCCGTTATTCCCAGAAGTACAACACAAAACAAGATGGGGAACCATGATTTATCTTCTATTTGATAAAAACATCTGCAGAATAAAATGAGACTCTTGATGCCGGAATTGTCATCAATGATGACTTTGACAAAATGAGCAATACATAATTTGCTAGCTCCCTTGCGAAGCTGAAACAGATTGTCAAATAAAACACTGGAGGAGATGCATATGGGGCTGAGTAGATCAGCTTTGAATAGGAACACACGCAGGTGGTGGCTTAGTAGTGACTCTAAGAAGGAGGACTGCCCTAATTTGGAGGGTCATTTGCATTTGAAAATGCTCATTGCTAAATAGTGAGCATTCCCTATGGAAAAAGAGAATGGATACTGCCAAAACGGCAGCTATTTCTGTCCTTTGGTAACTTGAAGAAACCAGAGAGCCCAAGCAAGGAAGAGAGCAGGTTATACTCAAACAAACTGTCCTGTAATAGTGGGCTTCACAGAATACAAATCAGTAATATATGAAAAAGACGCTTATGAAAATCAATTGCCTTATGGTTAAAGATGGATTTTCCATCAACACAAAGCATGGAAAGTGTACTAATGGTATATTCAGTATGCATTTGGAGAAACGGCAATCAAATGCTCCTATTAGTTTTTATATCTGAAAAGTACGGCAAAAATCATGTAATTATTTTAAGCCTGAATTTCACAAGTCAATACTAGCTGCCGAGATAGACAATCAGAGCTGTTCTATCCTAGGGATTGGGTTCCTTTATCCTACTTCTACTGAAATTCCTGTTATGTTCAGTTCCTTCCTCAAAAGAAGGAAACAATTGATGTACAGTTATGTTATTTACTCAAAATATTATTCTCCTTTAGTGTATATATATTTCTAATAAACTTTTTTATTTCAGAATAAATTTATATTTATGGAAAAGTTGTAAAGATAGTACAGAGGGTTCCCAAATAACCCACAACCATTTTCTCCTGTCATTGACATCTTACACTAGTATGACACATTTATCAGAATTAATGGATCAATATTGTTACATTTTGCTTATTCCCTACAGATTTTCCATACAAACTTTCTTAGTTTTTACTTAAATGAAATATTTCTCTTCCAGGAGCCCATATTATATTTAATAATCATGTCTCCTTAAGCTCTTCTTGGCTGTAACAGTTTCTCAGGCTTTCCTTGCTTTTAGTAACCTTGACAGTTTTGAGGAGCCCTGGTCAGGTGTTTTGTAAAAGGTCCTTTAATTTGGGTTTGTATTATATTTTCCCATGAGTAGAATGGAGTTATGGGTTTTTGAAAGCAAGGCCACAGAAGTAAAATGTCATTCTCATCAAATCACATTAACAGTGCATGCTATCAACATGACTTAATATTGAGGTTAATTTTCATTGCCTGGTCGAGATAGTGTTTGTCAGGTTTCTCTACAATAAAATTATATTGTTCTTTTTTTCCCATACACTAGTCTTTGTAAGCAACTCACTAAAGACAGTCTGAACTAAAGAGGTGGGGATAGGAGTCAACTCAATTTGAGAGGGAATTATCTACATCAATTATTTGGAATTTTCTTATATGAGAGATTTTTAAATGTGGGACTGTAATACAATACTTACTACCTTTATTCGTCAGGGTTCTGCAGAGATACAGAATAAATGGATGAAAACAAGATAGATTATAGACATAGACATGGACAGGATTATAGATATAGATATATTTTAAGGAATTGGCTCATGGGATTGTGGAGGCTGGCAAGAGGAAAATCTGCAGGATAGCAGGCTGGAGACAAGGGAAGATTTGTAGCTATAGTCTAACAGCAATCTGTTGGAAGAATTCATTTTCTCTCTGGGGAGGTCAGGCTTTTCTATTAAGGCCTTCAACTAATTGGATGAGGGACCACCCACATGGATTTTGGAGGCTAATCATTTTACTCACGTCTAAGGATTTAAATGTTAATCTCATCTAAAAATATCTTTAACAGAAACATAAGATTTAACCAAACACCTCAGGACCATGGCCTCGCCAGGTTGGCACACAAAATTGACCATCACACTACCTTAATTATTTTGTCACTCAAATTGTTCTAGGTGTGACCGCCTGGAGCTCTTCATAGGTCTCCCATGACCCCTCGACAAACATGCATCATTGTGGGGTGTTTTCTTTTTTTGAGAACTTCCTAACTTTCTGGCATTATGAGAAACTCAGACTCATACTGTATATTTTCTCCCATAGTCCTAAATTATTGTGTATGTGTACATGTGTGGGTATGAGAGAGAGAGAAGAGAGCACAAGTACACACCCAATACACCCATGCTCTGGTGGTATTTCTTCTTATAAAACCCTACTCTTACCAAAACATCACTTATATGACCTCTTTTAACCTTAATTACTTCCTTAAAAATCCTATTTACAAATATAGCCAAGGTAGGGGGTTAAAGCTTTAACAGGAATTTTGGAAGGGACACAAACATTTAGTCAATAACATCTAATTTTCTTTCTGCCTGAAAAAAAAATTTTTAACATTTCTGGCAGGATATGTTTGCCGGAGATTAATCTCAATTTTTATTAGTCTGAAAAAGTATTTCTTGTTTACTTTTGAAGGATAATTTTGCTGAATATAGAATTCTAGATTGGTGGTGGGAGGTGAGGCAGGGAGTGAGGTTCTTTTAAATGTTTTCCCTCCACACTTTTCTTGCTTGCATTGTTTCTAATGAGAAGACTGCAGTAATGATTATTTCTTCCCTCTGTAGGTAAGGTGTTTTTCCCTCTACTTTGTTTTCTTTCAAGATTTCTCATTTCTATTTTTTCTGCAGTTTTAATATAATATGGCTAACTATAGTATTTTTTGGTATTCATCCTGTTGTGTGTTCTTTAATCTTCTTGGAATTGCGGTTTGCTGTATTTCATTAATTTTAAAATGTTCTCAGCTTTTATTACTGCAAGTATTTATTGTGTTCAATTCTCTTTTCTTTTTGTATTCCAAAATTGTATATGCTACATTTTTCTGATAGTCTTTGAATGTCTATTCTGTTTAAATTTTTTTTTTTCTCACTATATTCAGCATGGGAAGTTGCCATTGACCTACCTTCAAGTTCAAAGACTCTTTCTTGGCCCTGTCAAGTCTACTGATAAACTTATCAAAAAGCATTCTTCATTTCTGTTACACTGTTTTTTATTATTTTTTTTGTGGGGTTTCCATCTTTCTACTTATATTACTCATCTGTTCTTTCATATTTCCTACTTTGTTTCATTAGAACCTTTAACATGTTAATTATAATCATTTTAGACACCCTGTGTGACAATCCCTGTGTTATATGTGAATCTGATGCTCATGCCTACTTTGTCTCTTCAGACAATTTTGGTGTTTGATTATTTGTTCTTGCCTTTTGACATGCCTTGTAATGTTTTTTTCTTGAAAGCCAGACAGCTGATCAACAAATAAGATTTGAGGGGTTTTCCTTTAGTGTGTACAATTAAGGTAATATGGCTAGGAGTTGATGTGTGCTATAGTTGTAGATGTTAGAGGTTTCAAGTTCCTCCAGTGCCCTTCTATTAGTCTTTGGTATTGGTGTTGTTCCTCAGAGAGTCTGCATGTAAAGCTATAACCTACTGCTAATATCCCAGAACCCTGTTTATGTATTAGTAAAGTCAGGGGAAGGCAGAGTATTATATAATCTTCTGATTAAATTTAAGTCCTTTATTCCCTTCTGTAGTATTCCCCACCCATTTTCTTGACACTGAGTCCTACAGACTATATTTTCTGTGAACGTGAAACAAGAAGGCCGAAGGGGGCTAGAGTGGGAGGAATTCCATTCTGACAGCTGGGATTAGGCTCAAGTAAAGCTCTTTCCCTAAGGAGTAGGTCTTTGCTATGGAGAAGGTTCTGGGAGTATTTCAAAATGATTCTCTTCTCTTGGCCAGAGATATAAAGGTCTATCCTGTATCCTTATTGTAGAACCTGGTTGAGTTCCTAGAGGTAAAACCCAGAAAACTGTGCCCCCTCCCCATGATTATAGCCACCAGGTATTTCTCAATATCATGCTAGTCTATACTCAGCCTCAAACAATTACCCTAAAAATTACCCCTTAAGTGTTACTGCCAGTTTATGATTCCAGGACTTCTGTTCTAGGTGAGCAGATCCAAGCTGTATCTAGAGGCACTTACCTCTAGAGATTTTCATGGTGGCAATTTTCCTTGAATCTTCGATTCTCTAATTGGTCCAAGAAAAGAATCACTGATTTTCAGGTTGTCCAACTTTTTGTTGTTATAAGTTTAGGGGAGATAACTTTCAATCATTTTACTGTCATAACTGAGATCAACAGTCTATATTTTTAAAACTCTATTTAATTTTGCACATATAATTTATGCTAGTCCAAGTTAGAGTTTCTTAATGAGCATGTCATAGAAATTGTCTTTTACCTTTCTCTTTAGTTATCATCTTTATGTGTGCATCATTATCTAAAAATGTTCTGTCTCTGCCACTTCACCATGAGGGATTTTTGCTAATTTCTGTCATGTTCCTTAACTACTCCTTGAGTTATATCAACCCTCCACAAATGAATAAAGATTAAAAGATAGCAAATGTCTTATTTTCTTATGATATAAAATAGTAAATAATCTATCAGAGCAGGTTATGACTCATATATAACTTCAAATATCATTTATTAAGGGGATATACTGCCTATACTGGCAAAGCTAAAATAAAAGGGCAGGAATAGATTCTTCAAAACTGCAGTGCATAGTTTCTGTCTGTTGCTTTCTTTTTTCTTTTTTTCACTATTTTTAACTTTTTTTTTAAGTTGTATTTTATGGATTCAGTAATTGAAAATTTAGAGTCTGGGCTAATGAATGTGTCAAGGCATGGGACAAAGTGCAACCTGGTGCTTCCTGACAATAAATGTTTAATCCTCTTCCTTGAGAGACTTCAGAAAACTCTAGTAATTGAGGAAGCAAGAATATCTAACCCTGGAGTACAACTTTTTATGAACACTGTGTACTTCATGACACACAAGGGATCTTTTAAAAACAGAGCATTGGTGTTCAGTAAGTTTACCCTTTGACAAATGATTGTTTTACTGTATACAATACTTCCTACAAAACTTTTATTGCTATTACACAAAAGAGTAATAAAATGGGATACATCCCTCCCATTTATACATCTCTTTCACCTCTGTAACTAAGCCTAATGTTTACCTGACAGAGGAAAAAAAATCCTAGGGAATCTTGTGCAGGGTTAATGAAATGAGCAATGAGCCAAACTTAGGAGCAGTTATTGGCTTCCTACTGAATGATTCAAGAATTCTCTTTGCTGGGTCAAAACCCTTGCCCCATATTCTGCCAGTCCACAATTGGGGAGCCAGAGATAGTGACCCTACTAAAAGAATTGTCACACAAGCTTAATATAAAGATCTCTGTATAAAGATGAAAGGATATTTCCCATTTAATTATTAATGTTTTGTTGTGCCATCCTATTGGGAAAATGCCCAATACGAATGCAGAATTTCACACATGTCCCTCCACCCCTCCAACCCCCTCACTGTGTACCCAAAGAGAAATTCTTCCAGAGACGACATCATATGGAAATAACAATACACTCCATTAATTACTCTCTCTAAGGAAGAGACATGTGACACATTTTACAGAATCAGCTCAAAAGACAGAAAATCCAGAGCACTCATTATATATTTTCTCCTGACACAGCACATTAAAATCTGGAGAAAAAAGACTATCTTATCATAAAGTCAGCAAAAAAGAAAACAAAACAGTGCTCCTGTTTGCACACCTCTGGCCATTTCGAAGATTATGCATTATGCTACAAATATTGTTTTCCAAAGTTCCCACATGGTATAGTGGAGGGAACATGGAATTGCTAATTAAAAACAAATTAAATCTCTGGATTTCTTAATCCATGTGATCTTCTAAGAGTTGTTTAACCTCTCTGTTCCTATATTTAAATTAATACTTATCTTTGAAGATTGTAGTAAGAATTTTATGAGATGGTGAAAGTAAAACACATGGAAAAGCATTAGCACAGAAAATAAAAAATGTTTATTTCTCCTTTCCTGACAGTCTTTCAATAGGCAAATATGACAAAAAATGTATCCAGTGCCTTAATTACTTGAGCCACTGGTAGGTTGGAAGATAGCCTCTAGAATATCAACAATTTCATCTGATCAACAATCCTTCATGCTTCATCTGTGTTAACGAGTAGAGAAATAACAGGCTCAAAATGGAGTCACTTATGCTAAGTCCAAGTCAGCAAATGGAGACTTAATAACTAAATTAATTACAGTTTCACGCTCTCCTAAGAGGGGAAATCTTAAACCAGTTAATCTGGCATTACCTGGTTAGCATTAGTGAAGTAATCATCCTGAAAGACCACAGGGCCATCCCCTGAAGGAAGTTGACCTTGCTGTAAACAATTCCCCCTTTTTACTAGTTAGTAACTTCCTTGTCCCACCCCCTTCTCCTTATGAAAGTCTTTCATTTTATACAGTTTCTCTGTGCCCCTTTCTATTACCCTAATGGGATGCTACTCAATTCATGAACTGTTGAATAAAGCCAATAAGATCTTTAAAATTTACTCAGTTGAATTTTGTTTTTTTAACATCTAATATATGTTTCTTTTTCCTTCTCTTTTAAGGCCTTTCTCATTAGCATGTTAAGTCATAGGTTTTAAATGGAAGTTGTCACGTTAAATAACTAGTAATATTCTAGATACATTGGATTGGTCAAAGATAGATCAGTCAGAAAACACCACTTCCTAGGCCAAAAGGATTAGACTAAAGGTTAGAAAAGAAATTCAACCAAAGGAAATAAGAATCTTTCACTAGGACATTTCAAATGGTTGCTGGAAAGGGAAAAATGCTTTCCTGTCTAAAAAACTACAATTCTGGAAGCTGGGTGCAGCCGTGATGTTCTCCACCTGAGGAGAAGGCTGGTTGCAATACATGGGAATGAGCTGACAAGCAAAAGGAAGTTTCAGGTACTCCTTTTCACTCTATGCTCTTGACAACTAAGGCATTTCTTTATTCAGTCCAGGTGTCACCTCCTCTAGGAAGTCTATCATGATTCTTCCAGGCTGGATTTGGGGCTCTACTTTCTGTCTTCCCATTGACCCTATGACTATTTCTATTCTAACACTGACCATTTTATAATGACTTACTGGTTATTCTCCCTGTCATCACCACTAGTCCCTAATAGTCAAAAGGGACTTCTTTTATCTTTTAATACTCACTACTCCTCTTTGTACTGAAGATAACTTAGTCTCTGGGACACAGATACATTATTCAACTTTAATGAATTCACTTTTTCTCTTTCTTTCTTTCTTTCTTTCTTTCTTTCTTTCTTTCTTTCTTTCTTTTCTTCTTTCTTTAATATTTTATTTATTTATTTGACAGAGACAGAGATAGGGAGAGAGATACTGAGCATAAGCAGAAGCTGCAGACAAAGGGAGAGGGAGACGCTAACTCCCCACTGAACAGGGATCTTGATATGGGGCTCAATTCCAGGACCCTGGGATTATGGATCATGACCCAAGCCAAAGGCAAACACTTAACTGACTGAGCCATCCAGGTGCCCCTTAATGAACACTTCTGATTTTAGTTTAGTTTTTGTGTTGCCTAGCAGTCCACAGCTGTGCCACAATATTTGAAATTTCTTCTTCATGTGTCTTTGTGGTTGTTTTGATTGCTCTGGTTGAGATTTGATGACTTAAATACATGCATATCTTTATTTTAACATCTTTTTCCTATCATCATAGGCAACTGGAAACCTTTCAGCAAAACAATCCTGAAAACAAACAAGAAAAAACACACAAAAAAACTACCTTTCTGAAAAAATATTCATCTCATGCTAGAAAATCCTGCCCATCTATGCATAAATGATTCATTTTTAATTTTGGCAAAGAAAGAACCACATTTCTATTTGAATGTTTGTCCCATTTTTTAAGGCTAACTATTTATTTGCATTAAATTTGAGAGTGCTTCAACCCACAAATAAAATATCACATGTTAAATGTCAAAGTTTGAGAAAAGAAAAGCCACAATCTTTTCACCCTCTAGTTAATAGGTTTTTGCTATTTATTCATTTATTTAGATTCTCAAATGTGCAAAGTTCTTAAGTGAATTGGAGTGAACCTAAAGTGAAATAATTTTCACACTCCCTAAACTTCCCTCCAGGAAACAGTAATCAGAAGCCAAAGATTGAGATGCCTTCAAATGAGAAGTGGTTGGAAAATAAATGGGAAAATGTCCTATTTAAAAGGGCAGGAAAAGATTGTTTTGGTTTATTCTTTTCAAGGTTTTTGTTTTGGTTTATTCTTTTCAAGGTTTTTTTTTTTTTTACTAATTCTTCTCTGGAAAGTCATTACCACGTTCTAAGTACTTAACAAAGGTACTTAACGGTTAGGGGTTTTCTCTTAGATTCACTTTCCCAAAAATGCCTTTCAAGACTATCTACATTCAGTGCCACTGACATAGGATTTATCATTGACCTCTTCATTTGAATTGCTCATCCAGCTTCTGGATCAGGAAACAATGAGACTAGTCCTGACTTTGGAGATAGGGAAGCTTGTGTTTGAATCTAATTTTCCCTAAATTCAAGCTATGCTCTTTAGTAAATCTCAGTGTTCCTAAACCTCAATTTAGTTGTATGAGAACTGTAGGTCAGTGATACCAATCTCTTAAAGTTGTTGCGTGGAAAAATAAGATTTGTTTGTAAAGTAAATAGTATAATGCATGACATATAGCAGTTGCTCAATAAATGGAGTCATTATTCAACATTAAGAAATCTTATGTTTAAAAAAAAAAAGAAAAAATCTTACGTTTGTGCTTAGGTATCGTGCTGGCTACTGGTAAGTTAGGGGTGAGGGCAAGTTCTTCCTCCTGAGAGCCCATTTTCTGTAGGAGACAATACCAGTGAAGGAGAAAATGAATGAGTGAATGAATGAATAATTACAGATTCTAATAAATACCATGAAACAATACCCAGGATGTTGGCAAGGGGTGGGAAGATGATTTAAATAGAGCCTTTTGAATATTTCATATATAAATGAAATGTTTTGAGTATTGAAGTCTAGCCAGTGGAAGTCACCTGGGAAGAATATTCCAAGCAAGAAAGTACATGCAAAGGCCCTGAGACATGAAAAGACCTGACTTTCAGGGAGCTGAAGGGTAACTAACATGGATACAGCTTAGATAACAGCTGGAATTCAGAATAAGATTAGAGATGGGCAATAAAAAAGGAAAGAAAGCAATAAGAAGTAACAGCAAAAGTTTGCAACTGATTCTAAGTTCAATGAAGGAAAGAGGTCTTGATAACTTAAACAGAAGAGTGTTGCTCTGAGTGATCAGGTGTGTGTTATATAATAGACTAGGAGGATAAGGTTTGAAACAGGGGACATCAGTCAAAAGGTTATCAAACTAATTCAGTGGAGAAATGATAGTAATTTACACTAAGGTGGTATTCCTGGAAATAAGAATATTTTTACTGACACATTATACAGTTCGGTAGCTTATGATGTTCTGATTAATAACATCAGCCATACCACATCAAAATCACCTACACTCAGCATTGACTTGAAGCTTCCTCAAAGTTCCATTTCTTCCACTCTCTGTACATTGTTTGCACATGTCGATCTTGCTCTCTTAGATCAAAACCTCCTGTGATATTTGAGGCTCCATCTTACCTGGCCTACTTGCCAACTCTCTCCATTCCTTCATTCCTACTCTAAGAACAAACATATAACATTTATGCAACAATAAAAAGAAATGGCCAAGATAAATAAGTTATGAATATCACAATGGGCAATTTTGCAAAGATAACAATTCTTTCTGGTTCTCTTCCCTTCTAGAAAAGTATTGCAAGTCTCCTTCCTCTGAAATTTGACGTTCCCTGACATCCTTCAGAATACTACCCATACCAACGGTGCAGAAAATCTTGTCTGATTATCTGGTTCAGAAATAGTTTCTTTGAATATCCCATCATAATCAGAGGTGAGTTCTTGGCTCTGGCATTATTGCTAACCATAATTAGCTCTAGTTAAACTGCCTCTGTGCATCCTGGTGGGAAGATCACCTACATCAATACTGCTACCAGCTTAAGCTTGCTCTAGGGAGACATTGTGTATGACAGACTTTATCTTCATGGCAAACTGCTATGGAATGCATTGCAGAATCTATCACTTTGCCCAGTTCAGGTAGAGCCACATTTGATCGATGGGCCTTATGGGTTAATGTCAGAATAATAAAGATACTAATCACTTGCCATTGCATGGCACCATTCATCCAAAGACCTCAAAGTAATTTCCCAATTAATTCTGGCAATGCCTCTGTGAGCTATGTAAGTATTATTATGCCCATTTTACAGATGAGGAGACTGACTAATGGAGAAATTAAGCAGCCTGCTCAAGGTTGCCCAACAGGGAAATGAAAATTCAAAGAATACCTCTGGGCCCTCTAATCCTCTCTCCGTCCTGTCAATTAAATGCATCAGCTCATCATTACTTGCTTCTTTTTAGACAATCATGTTTTATTACTGTACACTGTTAAGCAGCTGCCACATTTTACCCAAGAGGTGGCCACTTTTCAATCAAGGAGAAAGTAATTTTAGTTTGCAGCAACCGTGATAGCAAATATTAAGGGAAAGTTTAGTTGCCTGCCTTCCATTGTATCAGTCACTCTTTGCCCTTAATGACTTTTTGCTTGAGAAAGAAATCTGGTCAGGAACTTTTGATAGGTTTCACTGCACCTTAAAATGATTGAGGGTAAATTTTAACATAGGAGGGAAACATGTGGTCACCATATTATTGAATAAGGAAGAAAAAAGTATCTTGTTTAAAAAAAGAAAACAAAAACAAAAAACAAACATTATTTTACCTCAACAACAATACTACTGAAATAAACATATGAAATGTGCCATATAATGAATCTGAGGGTGAATACCAAACTTTGAAAGCTGAAAGAGAATCCAGGTAGAAATTTTTAAACCCTCCCTTTGGTCAGGGTGTGATCCAATTTCTGTTCTTTGCAGGATTAGAGAGTTAATGGAAAGGTGAAGGGCAAAGAAGCCAAGCCTGAGACAGATGTGAAGAAAAGGAAATTTGTTTTCAAGTCCCTGCCATGACCTTTTCTTTGTTTGCTTTCTTGCACAGTAGTGTGTGGCTGTGAAGGAATGTAGGGCTTAGGGAAAGGAAAATATTTTGCCATTTTTACTTGAGTAACCTTGAACAAATTTTTAATTTTTCCAAACCCCTGTTTCCTCACCTATAAATATGGAATACAATCCACCTTTCAAGATTATAGAGAAAAGAAAATGAAACAGTTTATGGAAGAGTCTAGTTTCATCTTAGCTGGTAACAGACACTCAAGAAAAAGTAGATAATGCAACTATGGTTAATAATCTGTCTTTCAAACATAAAGCCCATCAAGACCTCCAGACCCTCACACAGAGCTTAGCTGTTCAGTATGCTCCCAACTGGTCCAATAAGAATTGGACCTCCCACATGTTGTCCCCATTTCCTCCTTCCTATTCCTTCCTCCTTACTCATTCTAGAATTCATTCCTTTAACATGCCCTTGAATAGGCAACTGATTCATCTTGGGTTCTCCATTAGTTAAAAGAAAATACCATGCACACACACACACGCACACACCTATTTTATCTCACATGATTATTATAAGAAACAAATGTAAATGCTAGCATGCTATAAATTTTAAGTTTTTAAACATTACCACTATTATTTCTTAAGGCTTTGCTGAAGAAAGAAAACTCATTTTAATTATTCACAGTAAGACGTTAATGATAAAGAGTAAGTGGTTTACCCCTGCTAGGTAACACTGGCTCATTTTAACACAGGCCTTTAGTGTCTTAATCCAAAATTGGAAATATTAGTGAAAATTCATGACAGAGAAAGAACATGGAGGGGGACTTATTTGAATAAGGAAATTCCTAAAATTAACTTCCATGTATTTAGCCTTAAAACAAGGAACATCTGTCTGGCACATTTTTACATTTCTGCAAACCCTTTGCACAGTACTCAAAGGTGATCTTGATAAAGAAATTTTAACAGAAAAGAGGTTGATGATCTGATCAAAAAGCACTCAGCATTCCATTTTTTCTCTCCCTGTCTCTGCTCCCAGTACCTAAAAGTTTTCCCTCTATGACAACCTCAATTTAAACTTTTATTTTCCCCCATGGCAAAGAAAAAATTTCTGCTGCACGTGTTAATTGTCCTTACAAGGATGCCTATCCTCTTAATTTGCAGCGGTGGCTGTGCTAAATGGTGCAAAATATACAAAGATCTATAGTTATGCCCCCCAATAAGAAATGCTATTAAGAAAAGGTATTCTGCTTTTCATATAAAAATCCCTGCTAACTGTTTCAGTAGTGGAAAAGCAAGCCCAATACAAATACAAAACCCAAGCACCAAAAAGCTAATAAAATGTTATGAAGATCCTGGCACTGATTTTCAGTGCTTGCAATGATGTGCTAAAATATGCCAAGTCATGCTCAGGAAGAACATTAGGCTGTTCCTATAAATGGGACCCAAGGATCAGCTAAAGCAATAGAGTCTAATTACTATTATTAATAATACCAAGACTATATTAATTTCTCCTATCAGCAACCAGGTATAATATTGACCTTTTCTTTCAAAGATGGCTATAATGCTATTATTTGCTATACCAGACATTTTATTCTGCAGTACTCATCACAAAATGATTAACACAATGATATCCCATGCAGCACTATCAAAATTCTCTTGAATTCTGTTGGGTAAAAGGGTGGTCATGCCCTTCAGCTGAAAAGCATGAGGGTTAACTCATAAGAAAAATAGAGTAGAAGATAAATACCAACCTAGCTAGGAAGGTCAGCTGGAATAATGATGATCAATGATGTAGAAGTTATCTCACATATATCCAACCATGCATCCATACCTGTCTGTCCATCCATCCATCCATCCATCCACCCACCCACCCATTCATCCATCTCTCTTAAACATATCCGTTGTGCCTTACCAATACCACTATCAGTATACAATGACGATCACCCATTGATAGTAGAAGTAGGATCCTCAAGGGAAGTAAAGTGTGGCAAAGATAGTTTGGACAAAATATGTTCCATGTGTTCTTAAACATTTCTCAAAATGAGGCAATAAATCTTGTGTATGCCAATGAAGTGGGAGAGAAAGCGACATATGTCACTTCAAGGGCAAGGCAATTAAGTGCCAGTGTGTTTACTTTTCACTTCCCCTGTTAGAACAATTTTGGAGACCATGAGCTGCAAGTGGCATACCCACAAGATGGACAAAGACTATCTAGCCCACATAGAAAGAAAAACTAAAAATAGTTTTAAGTGAAGGAGGAGGGAGACCCTTTTGTTGTATTAAGTCACTGAGATTGTGAGACTTCATCTATTGTACCAGTTAGTGCTAATTTTCCTGACTAATACATAAGACCCCAGCACTGTCAAAGCATGCTCAGTGATTTTGGACAAGTCATTCAGCCTCTCAAGGTCTATTTTCTTACAGATAGAACAAGGAATACTCATCTCTAGCATTCTATAATTTTTAATAAGTTTCTTGAGTACATAGAAGGAAAAGGCATTTAATTGTTGGATTTAGTCTATAACCTTCTCTTACTCTAAAGACAGAATATATTACTCCATCATTAATATTCTTACAAGTTTTTATGTATATCTCTCTTATAATATTTACCCCTACTGTATTATAATTATTTGTTCATGCATTCCTCTAGTTTTTGCATAGGATTGTGAGCTCCTCTGGGGGCAGGAATTGTCTTTTTGATCACTTTATCATCAGGACCTGGGAGATCGCTTAGCAATCAATAATTTTTTGTTGTTGAAATGTAATTATGAACCTTGGAAAGAAAGCTTGCAATAGCTTATCTGTCTCTCTCCTGACACCACTGGGGAAAAATTGCCATATAGGATATATAAGGAGTTTAGGGCATGGAAGCGCATACAAAGGAGGGACAGAGGATGAGATAGAAAGAATAAAAAAGGAATTGAAAATACTAGGGGAGAGTACAGGAATAACTTATTGATGTCAAAGGGGACCCAGAAAAAGTCTGAGGGAGTTAACCAGATAACATAGTAAAAAGTTCAGGTCAGAGCACAAAGGCCATCTCTAGCAGAACACCTAATCATTTTTGAAGGAGAAAATGAAATATGACTGAGAATTTCAAGTTCAGAGATGGGATGATCATATATCCAATATATTTTCCTTTCAACCAGGGACATGCATTGCTGGGATTTAGAGGGAATGAAAATTTGAGATCTGATGGCAGAGCCTCAACTCTCCAGATGTCTGGGGCCAAGAAATACAAGGCAGGGTGAATTGGTCAGGATGCTGGTGACAGTTTCAAACTTGTTTGACAAGTAGAACAAGACAGGATGATACGACTAGATGCCAAGTGAAATATCAGACCTCTGGTATTGTCTCAACTAATACAATCTGGGAAAGAAAACACTCCACTCCCTCTGTTGTTAAAAACATCCAACCAAGGGTAGGAACCTCAACAAAGCTACCCCTACTCTTCAGAATATCATCAGGGTCCTTAGAAAGCCATTTATTCTAACACTGGTTAGTAATAAGCAAAGAACTTCACTCTTTCAACATGATGTCTTCCCTATTTCTGAAACTGATTCTTGATATACTGTCCCCAGTCTGGGAAAAGTGACAAAGCTAGGACATAACACTTGATAACAACAATCTGCCTCACCCTTTATCAAATCCCACCCATACTTGGACTGAGGCAAACCAATACAAGGCTCCAGCTTCATGTCTAGGCTGGGGATTAAATTGCAAGGTGCCAAGAAACAAACAAAAACAAAAAAACAAAACAAGCTAAAAGATATTAGAGGCAGTGTTTAGGATGTGCTAAGAGTCACAGGTAAGTTTTGAACCTAGACAGGTAGCAGCAAAGGCAAAACAAAGAAATGAAGTCAAAGATCAGGACATGGGTAGCCCTGGAGTAAATGAGAGGAGAAGAGTAAGGAAGTTTAAGGAGAGAATGCTTCAGTATCAGTATTTCCCAAAATAGAAATGTAGACCTCAAACAGTTATGCCTCTATACCCCAGATTAAATACGTGTTCTTTTTTAGTACTTGAATTCTAAAAACCATGTCCCTGAATAGTTCTGTATCTAAATCCCTTCCTTAGGTTCTACCCAGTATACCTGCTCCCTCAGCTTCACTGGTTGCTCTTGCTATATACATTTATTTACAGGCCTAAGGAGGACTCCTAGAGGCTAGAATCCCACTTTTGAACTTCACAAACCTGACAACTTAAGCGTTTTGGCCATCAGAACGTGTCTACCTACTGCCTGAGTCTCTCTGCTTGGTGCACCCTTATTCCCCTACCTGTATTTTTCATGTCATCTCTGCATTAATTGCCTGGACCTCTTAACCCTTCCCACTTTTTCTAGGACCACTGTATTCCTAAGGCCTGAGTCCCTCCCCCTTCAATGTGGATATGTCAGTATGCTCTATCCCTAGATAGTGACTCTTTAGTTTCTCAGTTAACTAGCTGAGTTCCAAGTTTCAATTCTCATGGCTACAGTCAATTGAAATTGCTGATTGCAACAATGTGTATGAATTTCAACCAGTCTAACTAAGATGTTAGCCGATTTTTCCTGCTTTCTCCATCATTTTCAACAAAGTCTGGATTTCTTTAACCAATATTGCCAGTATAATCACTTGTTGCTTGTTGTTTGGCAGAAGAAAGTCTCCAGTTACAAGTTCCTTGATTTATCCTCTTGTCTGGTTACACAGAACTGCGCAACATGACTGTCCAAGAGGAATGATATTATGGTGACTGGATTACATCAGTCATGATAAATTCTGGAGTAAGAGTCTAAAATCCATGCAATCAAAGTGTCCCCACATACTACCTAAATAAATTGGAGTTTGTTAGCAGGGAAGAAAGAAACAATGACTTCAAAGGACTCTGTCTGCCATATTCTCATTTATAACAACATCAAGAAGTTAATTGAAAGAAAAAAATTCTAAAAATTGGAATCATCTAACAATCCAATTATGTCCCAATTTCTTGCTCTGGAAATATCCAAGCAGAGGTCAGTTGACTGCCTGTATAGTATAAATTGGAAGCCAAGATAGATGTTAATTTCTCTGTCCCACATGGCAGGAAAAGCCACTACATACTTGGGGAAAATCATGCAAACACTGGAAGTGAGGGCAAATGAAAGAGGAAGACTTCCAAAAAGAAAGTTGGCTCACTCCACAATTTTGCTGGGACCCATAAATACATGGCCCTTCCTGACTATGGCATTGAATATTGTGTCCCCCAATTTCTATTCTTGCCTTCCTACTTTATAAGGGCATCACTAAATTTTCACTATGCCTAGTGCTGCACAACTGAAGACTAGAGTTCTCAGCTTCCCTTGCCGCTGGGTATGACCAGAGCTTTCTATAATGGAATATGAATGGAAATCATGTGTTCAACTTCCTACAAATGGTCTTATAGTCAACAGGTGAGCTATTCTCCAACCTTTCATCCTCCCACCACTTGCCTGAAGTGCAGGCATAGTGAGAAGTGATCGTGGATATATGTGAGGGTAAAACACAGAACAAGTAACCGAAAGAGGGTAGTTCCCTAAGACTATGGGGCCACTAAATAAGACTATGTTGCTTATACTAAGATTGTCACATGAATGGAATATACTCTTCATCTTTATTTAGGCAACCATCATTTTTGCTTTTGTTAATACCACACTAGACAGATCATTATCCCAATGAAAAATTGGCTTTTCTCCATTTCAAACAGTAGCTTTTGCAAACTTTTGCCAGGTATCTAATACTTCCAGCACAGTCTTACCTCTCTCATTCTCCATAAATGGCTTCATATTTTACTTCTTCAATGACAATTCTGGCAAGCAAGGGGGATTTGCTGAAATTTTTAAACCCTCCAATCCACAACTCCATCTATATCTTTATCTGTTTTGACTTAGAGCTTCCTGCCATCACAGAGTAAGGTGCGCAGAATATGAATTCTCAAGGGAATTAATTTTTTTCTTCTCATATAATGTTAACATTACTCTCTTTGTCATTATATTATTTTTGGCATTAATATTGGCTCAAGCTCTCCAACTGTGTGAAGTGTGTATGTGCACACACGGTTGGAAAGTAGGGGTGGAATTGAGGAGGGAGCAGCTTAAGAAAGTGATTGAAGAGCATTCTGCATCTCAGACTTTGTGATTTTCATCACAAAATATCTAGGAAACACAGAAAGAGATGAGAGTGCATAATAAACCGAGAAACTAAGATTGACAACTAATCTACTGCCAAAATCTTAGAGGAATTTCCTCTAATTATAATATTCATGGAGTGGAAAAGAGAAACACAATTGTCAGGTGACATTAACACATACCTCGTCACTTGCAGGAGACCAAAACTGCCAATGTGAAGGACAATGAAGAGGTACTTCAGTACAGCTTCCTGTGCCTTAGCTCAGAAAAACAAAATCTGACAACCACCAGTTACAGATAGATCATATAAACACAGCTCGACCAAACAGAACTTGGAACATGAATTCTAAAGTAGCTGTGTATGTGGGATATATATGTGTGGTTGTATGTATACATGTATGCATATAGCAGATGAAAAGAATCACATACACACAGACATACACACACACACACACAGATTCCCCAATTTGGATTTCTAAATATTGCCAGGAATTGTAATTTTCAGGCAGTCTATACGCCCTGAGACAGAGGAGTTAAACTATAGCAAATTTTCATCTTAGAATACAATGGGAAGAGGGGGGAAAAACATATAAGTGGAATACTGTTTTGCCTTTATTGATTCACTAGAGGGAAGAAGTACTCACTATTTTTGATCATCCACAAATAAATTTCCCCGCAACTAATAATAATAGCAACTATCTATCAGGTGCTAGTAGAAGCACTCACTAGAAACCTGGTTGCCTAGATTCTAATCCCAATTCTACCTCTTTTTTTTTTACATTTATTTTATTTTATTTTTATTGAAGTAAAATTGACATTTAACATTATATTAGTTTCAGGTAGACAACATAATAATTCAATGTTTGTATACACTGAGAAATGATCACCACAATAAGTCTAGTTACCATTTTTTGCCATACAAAGTTGTAAATTTTCTTCCTGTGGATGAGAATTTTTTTTTAATATTTTTTAAATTTCATTTCTTTTCAGCGTAACAGAATTCATAGTTTTACACCACACCCAGTGCTCCATGCAATGCGTGCCCTCCGTAATACCCACCACCAGGCTCCCCCAACCTCCCACCCCCTGCCCCTTCAAAACCCTCAGGTTATTTTTCAGAGTCCATAGTCTCTCATGGTTCATCTCCCCCCCCAGTTTCCCTCAACTCCCTTCTCCTCTCCATCCCCCCATGTCCTACCTCTTACAAGCAATATGACCTTGGGCAAATTATCTAACTTGTTGTTGGCTCAGTTTCTTCTCCTTTGAAAAGAGGATAAACATAGGATTCTGTGAGTTAATATGTTTGAAGTACGTCAGTGCCCTATATATTTGGTATCAGTATCAATCCCCATACAACACAGTAAGGTATGTGCTATTATAGTGTCCGTTTCACACATAAAGTAAAGTGGGCCTTAAAGGAGTCAAGGTATCTTTCTAATAATTGGTATTAGATTTTGGATGCACTATTGTACTGTATATGCCTGATATACTCATTACTGCAGTATTCTGCCTTCTCATAGTACATTAAGAATGAGGAGACCCTCCTGAGACCCAGCATCACCATCAGATAAATGGCTGCTAGATGCCAAAATGTGGCATTGAAACATGAATATTAACCAACTTGTTTACTTATGATCTGAGCAGGAGATTTTAGCAGTAAGCCAGGGCTAGTGGAAGGGCATGGTAGGGCCTTCCACCAACCACTGGTGGATACTTTTGTTGTTTAAAGTTGACAACACCGAAAACAGGAAAAGAAATGGTTGCAGTGAAAATACTGTGCACATTAAAAGGAAGAAAGAACAATCAAGATGCAGAAAAAGAACAGTTTAAAAAGTCACTAAAGGAACCAGAAATTGCAGAAATTGTCTGCTTTGTAATCTTAATAGAAACGAAAACTAAAGTCTTTGAGTAAAGAGATGAAAAATGAGATTATATGAAAATAAGTCGAGATAAGAAGGGAGTTGGCTGAGAGGCAGGTAGAAATAAAAACAGGAGTTTGACATGATAAAAGAAGATTATAAAGAGATTAAAAATGCAATAATAGAGTAGAAATCTGCATTAAAAGCAATAAAGAGCAGAATTAACACTATGGAATTCGTGATGAACTCTAGAATCTGCAGAAGAAATGCAGAATGAAGAAGAAAATCTCAAAGACGCAGACACTGGTGATGAAGAACAGAAAGATGGTCAGATGTGTGGATACTTGTTTTTTAGAAGCATAAATGACAATAGGAACAATTACTAAAGCTATATTTGAAAAAAACATAACCTATGTTCAACGAGTTTGCAGAGCAAGAATGATTACATAATACATGAGACATTTTTGTTTTCAATGTATTTATAGGTCAATGTTACTGCTTATTATATAAGTATGATATGCACATTCAGGAAAAATCAGAAAGTGCAGAGAAGCAAGAAAATATTTTTAAAGTTTCCTACAACTCTATTACATAAATGCTACTAACTCCACACTATAGCTTATTGCAGACTATACATGAACATTAATTAGATCATACTAACATACAAAACATACATGATGCTTTGCAATATACCTTTATTTCATACCTGTGCTATATATTTTCTCTGCAAACACAAGATACCTTTTCCGTGAGTAAAATACATTCGCAGCTAAAAATTCAAGCACTGCATAAAATTATAAATAAGAAAAAAAATGGGGTAACAGGGTAACCCAGTCTGATAAGCTGGGCTCTTCCCTCAATGCGGAATCTACTTATCCTTCTCCTTCTGCAACTCCTCTCATTTGCATGCTCTCTCTCTCTCTCTTTCTCTCTCTCAAATAAATACAGTAAAAAATAAAATAAAGTCATCCCAAATTTCATTGACCAGTCATCATTCTATTTTATTTTTTTAGTAAATTTTATGTATTTGAAAGAGAGAGTGAGAGAGAGAAAGGACAAGAAGGGGAGGGTCAGAGGGAGAAGCAGACTCGCCACTCAGTAGGGAACCCAATGCAGGACTTGACCATGGGACTCCAGGATCATGACCTTAACCAAAGGCAGACCCTTAACCAAAGGCCCCAGAAACAGTTACCATTTTATACAATATTCTTTCAGGTGTCTTTCTATGCAAATGGGAACCAATAAATATATATAGGCTATAGATCTGACAAAAAATAAACATTTAGAAGTAGAGATATATATAAATATAGAAAATATTTTATATAAATGAATCATCAAACCAATGCTGTATTGATTTTACTATTTTATTTAATAATATATTGGACATATTTCCATGTCAACTGTTAAAAATTTATCATGTTGATTCCATCAAATTATCTTGTATGGCTATGCCATGATTCAATGTAATGCATTATCTATTGATGGGCACTTAGATTATGTTTAAACCTATCTGTGGCTTAGTTTCTCATCTGTATAATGGGAGTGATTACCACAAGTCTCAGATTGCTTTAGATATAAGTGAGTTGATACGTGTACAAAATTTTAAAAAGTGCTTAGTACATTGTAAGAACCATATAAGTATTTGATATTTTTATTAATATTATATTTAGACTATATGTTCTTTTTTCAGCCACAAATATAATGAAATATATAATATAAAGAAAAAATCATTACATATACGTTTTTTTAAATTTTAATTTTAATTTTTTAAAAGATTTTATTTATTTATTTGACAGAGAGAGACACAGTTAGAGAGGGAACACAAGCAGAGGGAATGGGAGAGGGAGAAGCAGACCTTCTACCAAGCAGGGAGCCTGATGCAGGGCTCGATCCTAGAACCTTGGATCATGACCTGAGCCGAAGGCAGACGTTTAATGACTGAGACACCCAGACGCCCCTTATGTGTACATTTTTATGTTAGATTTTATTCTAAGCAGGGTCAGAATAAGGTTTCGGGAGGCCTAAAAATGCAACTTTTAAGAAATAAATTTTAAATTTAAGCATAAAAATACCTAAGGCCTTGGAAAGGAGTCACACAAATGAGGGATTCTAAAGCTTACTCTTTGTTGCCATCTGGGAAAATATATTCCTCATCCTTAAGAAAATACTTTGTCCAAGAAAGCAGGGACCATGTTTTTTGTATTCACTTCTTTTTGGCAGAACCTACCATAATGCCAGGTACGTATTAGGTCTTCAATAAATATTGCTCAGATGAACTAAGTGGAATTAGTGGATTAAAGAGAATGAACATTTAAAATCTTGGCACAGGGGTGCCTGGGTGGCATAGTGGGTTAAAGCCTCTGCCTTTGGCTCAGGTCATGATCCTGGGTTCTGGGATAGAGCACCGCATCAGGTTCTCCGCTCAGCAGGGAGCCTGCTTCCCTTCCTTTCTCTCTGCTTGCCTCTCTGCCTACTTGTGATCTCTGTCAAATAAATGAATAAAATCTTAAAAAATATATATTTAAAAAATAAAAATAAAATGAAATCTTGGCACAGTTGGCAAACTCACCTCCTAAAATTTGTACCAATTTAAGCTCCTCTCCAAAAGGCATAAGGATGCTCACTTCCTCACATCTTTACCAATGCTGGGTATTTTGTGGTTGTTCAGTTTTGTTTTGCCACAGCAAAATTTTAGAAATATTGTGGATTCACCTTTGTTATCTTGTTTTTCTAAGTCTTTTGTATCTCAGGTCACATTTAGAAATGTCTTCAATGGGGCGCCTGGGTGGCTCAGTGGGTTGGGGCCGCTGCCTTCGGCTTAGGTCATGATCCCAGGGTCCTGGGATCAAGCCCCACGTCAGGTTCTCCGCTCAGTGGGGAGCCTGCTTCCTCCTCTCTTTCTGCCTACCTCTCTGCCTGCTTGTGATCTCTGTCTGTCAAATAAATAAATAAAATCTTAAAAAAAAAAAAAAAGAAATGTCTTCAATGCTCCAAGATGTTAAATGTAATCACCCATGTTTTTCTCTTAATATTTTATACCTTTTTTATTTAAATATTTGATTCCTCCAGAATGCATTGTATTATAAAGAATTACTTACAAATCCAATGTTTTAGATGCTTAGCCAGTTTTTCCTCTGAAAATTTTAATTAATTCTTATTTTCCCAACTGGTATAAAATGCAGCTATATTATATACTAAATTTCAGCATATATTTAAGTTGGCATCTGGTTTCTCAATTTTGTTTTAATGATCTCTTAAAATTTCATCTGGGATTGCTTTGGATTCATTAATTAATTTAGAAAAAAATTGACATCTTTACCATATTAATCCATGCTACCCAAGAAGAACATATGTCTCTCCATTATTTGGAATCATCTTTTATGGCCCTTTGTGGAGTTTTTGGGTTTCTTCATATAAATTTAGCATATTTTGTTACATTTATTCCAGGGTCTTTATGATTTTTGCTATTTTTAAGAATGCAATTTTTCTTCATTATATTTTCTAGATGGCTACAATTTGTTATGTAAATAATCTGTTGAATTTTTGTGTAATTTTGTAACCAGTCTCCTTACTTAATTTTTTAAATAAAATTTCCTAATTAGTTATTTATAGTTTTTTATTTGATCGTATTTACTTATCTCATTAAGCATAATATTTTTATTGTTTTAGTAATATATCTGCACATTATTAATAAAAAGCATAAAGAATAAAACAACAGATTACCTCAAATAATTTTCCTTGCCAGAAATAGTCAACATTTGGTGAGGTCTCTTTATGCATGTAAGAACTCATATTTTTAATCCTATATAGCCAGACAGAGGAACTAGACAGACATATAATATGGAGATATGCTAATATGTTAGTATTAAATTTAAAAGGAGTTAATTTAATTTTACCTGAATTTAAAGAATTAAAGAAAATGTAGTCAATCTAAAGGAATGAATATATTTTACTTAAAAGGTTTTTTATTTGGTTTTTAAATTATGAGATACTGAATCCTTTAAATTCCTCTGGGTTTAAGGAGAGAAATATTGAAAATATTAAGAAGCTGCTGCATGAGATATTCAAATGCATGTTCAATGTAGACAGCCTTGAATTCTTTATTATCAAACATGGAATAGACTTACACATTTCCTCACTAGTTATCCCTCCACTTAATTATCTTTTTGATGCACATATTTTGTTTCAAATTTTCTCGCATTTATGTTAGGCTCTGTAGTTCTCCCAGTCAGTCTTATTTTTACTTTTAAATAGACTTAATGATTTTATTAATACTTGTCCCATTTGGGGGGCTCTTTATTTCAATTCCCCTCCTCATTGGCTTTTTTTTTTTTAAAGATTTATCTTCTTATTTATTTTGGGAGAGACAGAAAGAGTGACAGAGGGACAGAGTGGGGAGAATCTCAAGCAGTTGCCCTGCTGAGCAGGAACCCTTAGGATTGTGTGGGCTATACTTCATAAACCATGAGATCATGCTCTGAGCTGAAACCAAGATTGGATGCTTAAACACCCAGGAGCCCTTAGTTGGCTTTTAATAGATTTTTTCCCCCCTAAGGATAGTTTATGGATCCTACCTTCTCTTTTTCAAGTTTATATGTTTTTTGTCCTGTGTGTCTATTATCCTATGTGTTTGAGCATATCTTGGCTTGATATGACAATTTTAGGTAGTGCTTTTCTTTCCTTAGGATTTTGTAGACTGTACTATAGATTTCTGAGAAGTCTGAGGCTCCTGTGAAGTTTTGACCCTAAAAAACCAACTTAGTTTTTCTATATGGATGCCTGAAGAATTTTTATCTTTATGATTAGAATGTAGTGCTAAGTCAACATATAGTTAGAGATGTATTCTTCTGTTTCAATGTACTTTTTGTTTTTATTTTATCATGTAAGTTTGAGGATATATTTACTGAGTACTTAATATGTAAGATTATGACTCAGTTTGTGGAGAATTTATAACATTCTGTCATCCACTGATGGAATGCAATCTTTAAAGTAATCTTGTGAATTCTTTGTTGTTTCCTAGATTCAGAATAGTTTCTGTTGATTCACGAATTGCGTTTAATTTATTACTTAACTGTAAGCTGATTTTAGATTACTTCAAGTTGATCTTATATATGTTTATTTAACTTTCTCATTCAATATAGTTGTTTGCTACTCCCATTATTTCTTTTATATAGGTGATCATATCTTCTACAAATACCGATAGCTTTAGATCTTCCCTTTCAATCCCTCGGCCTGTTATTTTCTTTCCTTTTCTAAGGGCTTTCCCGTTATGTTATGCTTTTGGAAAATGTAATAGTGAGCTTTGCAACCTTACAGAGAATGCATTTAAATCTCTCTGTTTTATGTGTTTACCAAACATAGTGAATATTATGGTGCCCTGGCTGGATCCTCTCCTGAAGCTGTCATTTTCTCAGCTGGTGGAATATCAGTATCTCTCACCTAAGTCCCTCCAACAATTGACTTGGGTAAAGTAAATCTCCTTGTAAATGGCCCTTTCCCAGGGACACACTAAGTCTAATAAGAGCTAACTTTGGTTTTATAAAACTAGACCTTCTTAGAATAATTGGGATTCCAGAAGAAGAAGAAAGAGAGAGGGGAGCAGAAGGTATATTGGAGAAAATTATTGTAGAGAATTTCCCTAATACGGCAAAGGGAACAAACATCAAAATCCAGGAGATGGAAAGAACGCCCCTCAAAATCAATAAAAATAGGTCCACACCCCGTCACCTGATAGTAAAATTTACAAGTCTTAGCGGCAAAGAGAAAAGCCTGAAAGCAGCCCGGGAAAAGAAGTCTGTAACATACAAGGGTAAAAACATTAGATTGGCAGCAGACTTATCCACAGACACCTGGCAGGCCAGAATGAACTGGCATGATATATTCAGAGCACTAAACGAGAAAAACATGCAGCCAAGAATACTATATCTAGCTAGGCTATCATTGAAAATAGGAGGAGAGATAAAAAACTTCCAGGACAATCAAAAACTGAAAGAATTTGCAAACACCAAACTAGCTCTACAGGAAATATTGAAAGGGGTCCTCTAAGCAAAGAGAGACTCTAAAAATAGTAGTTCAGAAAGGAACAGAGACAATTTACAGTAACAGTCACGTTACAGGCAATACAATAGCACTAAATTCATATATTTCAATAGTTGCCCTGAATGTTAATGGACTAAATGCCCCAATCAAAAGACACAGGGTATCAGATTGGATAAAAAAACAAAACCCATTCAATATGCTGCCTACAAGCAACTCATTTTAGACCCAAAGACACCCCCAGATTTAAAGTGAGGGGGTGGAAAACAATGTACCATGCTAATGGACATCAGAAGAAAGCTGGGGTGGCAATCCTTATATCAGATCAATTAGATTTTAAGCCAAAGACTATAATAAGAGATGAGGAAGGACACTATATCATACTCAAAGGGTCTGTCCAACAAAAAGACCTAACAATTTTAAATATCTATGCCCCTAACATGGGATCAGCCAACTATATAAATCAATTAATAACAAAATCAAAGAAACACATTGACAATAATACAAGAATAGTAGGGGACTTTAACACTCCCCGCACTGAAATGGACAGATCACCCAAGCAAAAGATCAACAAGGAAATAAAGGCCTTGAATGACATACTGGGCCAGATGGACATCACAGATATATTCAGAACACTCCATCCCAAGGCAACAGAATACACATTCTTCTCTAGTGCCCATGGAACATTCTCCAGAATAGACCACATCCTGGGTCATAAATCAGGTCTCAACCGGTATCAAAAGATTGGGATCATTCCCTGCATATTTTCAGACCACAATGCTCTGAAGCTAGAACTCAATCACAAGAGGAAATTTGGAAAGAACCCAAATACATGGAAACTAAACAGCATCCTTCTAAAAAATGAATGGGTCAACCAGGAAATTAAAGAAGAATTGAAAAAATTCATGGAAACAAATGATAATGAAAAAACAGTGGTTCAAAATCTATGGAACAAAACAAAGGCAGTCCCGAGAGGAAAATATATAGAGGTACAGTAAGCCCTTCTCAAGAAACAAGAAAGGTCTCAAGTACACAACCTAACCCTACACCTAAAGGAGTTGGAGAAAGAACAACAAAGAAAGCCTAAACCCAACAGGAGAAGAGAAATCATAAAGATCAGAGCAGAAATCAATGAAATAGAAACTAAAAAACAACAGAACAAATCAACGAAAATAGGAGCTGGTTCTTTGAAAGAATTAATAAGATTGATAAACCCCTGGCCAGACTTATCAAAAAGAAAAGAGAAAGGACACAAATAAATAAAATCATGAATGAAAGAGGAGAGATTACAACCAACACCAAAGAAATACAAACAACTATAAGAACATACTATGAGCAACTCTATGCCAACAAATTCGACAATCTGGAAGAAATGGATACATTTCTAGAAACATATAAACTACCACAAATGAACCAGGAAGAAATAGAAAACCTGAACAGACCCATAACAGGTAAGGAGATTGAAACAGTCATCAAAAATCTCCAAACAAACAAGAGCCCAGGGCCACATGGCTTCCCAGGGGAATTCTACCAAACATTTAAAGAAGAATTAATTCCTATTCTCCTGAAAATGTTTCAAAAAATAGAAATGGAAGGAAAACTTCCAAACTCATTTTATGAGGCCAGCATCACCTTGATCTCAAAACCAGACAAGGATCCCACCAAAAAAGAGAATTACAGACCAGTATCCTTGATGAACACAGATGTGAAAATTCTCACCAAAATACTAGCCAATAGGATCCAACAGTACATTAAAAGGATAATTCACCACGATCAAGTGGGACTTATTCCAGGGCTGCAAGGTTGTTTCAACATCTGCAAATCAATCAATGTGATACAATACATTAATAAAAGAAAGAACAAGAACCATATGATACTCTCAATAGATGCTGAAAAATCATTTGACAAAGTGCAGCATCCTTCCTAATTAAAACTCTTCAAAGTGTAGGGATAGAAGGCGCATACCTCAATATTATCAAAGCCATCTATGAAAAAAACCACTGCAAATATCATTCTCAATGGAGAAAAACGGAAAGCTTTTCCTCTAAGGTCAGGAACATGGCAGGGATGTCCATTATCACCACTGCTATTCAACATAGTACTAGAAGTCCTAGCCTCAGCAATCAGACAACAAAAAGAAATTAAAGGCATCCAAATCGGCAAAGAGGAAATCAAACTCTCACTCTTTGTAGACGATATGATACTATATGTGGAAAACCCAAAAGCCTCTATTCCAGAACTGCTAGAACTTGTACAGGAATTCAGTAAAGTGTCAGGATATAAAGTCAATGCACAGAAATCAGTTGCATTTCTTTACACCAACAACAAGAAAGAAGAAAGAGAAATTAAGGAGTCAATCCCATTTACAATTGCACCCAAAACCATAAGATACCTAGGAGTAAACCTAACCAAAGAGGCAAGGAATCTATACTCAGAAAACTATAAAGTACTCATGAAGGAAATTGAGGAAGACACAAAGAAAAGGAAAAATATTCCATGCTCCTGGATTGGAAGAACAAATATTGTGAAAATGTCTATTCTACCTAAAGCAATCTACACATTTAATGCAATCCCTACCAAAATCCCATCCATTTTTTTCAAAGAAATAGAACAAATAATCTTAAAATTTATATGGAAACATAAAAGACCTTGAATAGCCAAAGGAATACTGAAAAAGAAAGCCAAAGTTGGTGGCATCATGATTCCGGACTTCAAGCTCTATTACAAAGCTGTCATCATCAAGACAGTATGGTACTGGCACAAAAACAGACACATAGATCAATGGAACAGAATAGAGAGCCCAGAAATAGACCCTCAACTCTATGGTCAACTAATCTTTGATAAAGCAGGAAGGAATGTCCAATGGAAAAAAGACAGCCTCTTCAACAATGGTGCTGGGAAAATTGGACAGCCACATGCAGAAAAATGAAATTGACCACTTCCTTACACCACACACAAAAATAGACTCAAAATGGATGAAGGACCTCAATGTGAGAATGGAATCCATCAAAATCCTTGAGGGGAACACAGTCAGCAACCTCTTTGACCTCAGCCACAGCAACTTCCTCCTAGGAACATCACCAAAGACAACCGAAGCAAGGGCAAAAATGAACCATTGGGATTTCATCAAGATCAAAAGCTTTTGCACAGCAAAGGAAACAGTTAACAAAACCAAAAGACAACTGACAGAATGGGAGAAGATATCTGCAAACGGCATATCAGATAAAGGGCTAGTATCCAAAATCTATAAAGAGTTTAGCAAACTCAACACCCAAAGAACAAATAATCCAATCAAGTAATAGGCAGAGGACATGAACAGACATTTCTGCAAAGAAGACATCCAGATGGCCAACAGACACATGAAAAAATGCTCCACATCTCTCAGCGCCAGGGAAATACAAATCAAAACTACAAGGAGATACCACCTCACACCAGTCAGAATGACTAGAATTAACAAGTCAGGAAATGACAGGTGCTGGTGAGGATGCAGAGAAAGGGGAACCCTTCTACACTGTTGGTGGGGATGCAAGCTGGTGCAACCACTCTGGAAAACAGTGTGGAGCTTCCTCAAAAAACTGAAAATAGAGCTACCCTATGACCCAGCGATTGCACTACTGGTTATATATCCTAAAGATACAAATGTGGTGCTCTGAAGGGGCACATGCACCCGAATGTTTATAGCAGCAATGTCCACAATAGCCAAACTATGGAAAGAACCTAGATGTCCATCAACAAGTGAATGGATAAAGAAGATGTGAGATATATATATATATATATATATATATATATATATATATATACACACAATGGAATACTATGCAGCCATCAAAAGAAATGAAATCTTGCCATTTTGTGATGACATGGATGGAACTAGAGGGTATTATGCTTAGCGAAGTGAGTCAGTCGGAATAAGACAACTATCATATGATCTCCCTGATATGAGGAAGTGGAGATGCAACATGGGGGGTTTGGGGGGTAGGAAAAGATAAAATGAAAGAAGATGGGATCGGGAGGGAGACAAACCATAAAAGACTCAATCTCAAAAAACAGACTGAGGGTTGCTGGGGGGAGTGGGGACTGGAGAGGGTGGTGGGGATATGGACATTGGGGAGGTTATGTGCTATGATGAGTGCTGTGAAATGTGTAAACCTGGCGAGTCACAGACCTGTACCCCTGGGAATAAAAACACATTATATGTTTATTAAAAATTTTAAAAATAAAAATAAAATGAAAAAGTAATAATAAAAAAAAGAAAACAAAAAAAAAAAAAACCCAAAAAACTATGACCTTCTTGTTTCAAAAGAGCTCTACTCTGAATGGCTATGCCGTTCCCATGCTACTTATATCATTAAGTGAGGTCTGCTATAATTTCAAAGCAGTTGACTTTCTCTTGTCCAATACTGCTTCCTTCACCTCCCCAAACCACATTACTGTCCATGGGAGTACTTATCAATAAACCTACTATCTGAAAATGTCTGTCTTAGACATGTCTGTCTCAGGCCTGTTTCCCACCAGTAACAGTAAGATAAGAAGATTTCTTAAGGTTTAAGTTTAGTAAGAATTTTTAAATCACAAATACATGCTAAATTTATTAAATATTTTTCTTCACCTATTCAGATAATCAGATGATTTTCTACCATATTTTTTTTTAATTTTTATTTTTTATAAACAAATTTTTATCCCCAGGGGTACATGTCTGTGAATCGCCAGGTTTACACACTTCACAGCACTAACCATAGCACATACCCTCCCCAATGTCCATTACCCCACCCGCCTTTCCCGACCCCCTCCCCCCCACAACCCTCAGTTTGTTTTGTGAGATTAAGAGTCACTTATGGTTTGTCTCCCTCCCAATCCCATCTTGTTTCTTTTCTTCTTTTTCTGCCCCCCTAGTCCCCCATGTTGCATCTCCACTTCCTCATATCAGGGATATCATATGATAGTTGTCTTTCTCTGATTGACTTATTTCACT
>PISX010019779.1:0-37317 GCA_004024625.1 Mellivora capensis
TGTCTCAGTAAATTATACCATTGCTCATGGCAAAATCCTTGGACTCATCCTTATTTCTCCCTTAGCTTAATTTTTTACATCCAGTCTGCCAGCAATGCCTGGTGGTTTGACCACAAAACACAGCTCTAATCCCATAGAGTGGTCTCCTTGCCTGATACCAAGATACCATCTCTCCACTGTGTGGCTGAGATGCCTTCTAACTCTTCTCTTGATTTTCCTCTTGTCCTTTTGCTTTCCATTCTACACAAGGGAAAGAGAGTGACTTTTATGACATGGGAGCAGGTCACATCTCTCTTTTCCTAAAATGCTTCAGTGGTTTCTCTTTTAAAAAATAAATAAATAAAATAGAAACTCTTTTCGATGGCTTTCTATAATTTCTTCCCCACCCATTACATTTCATATCACTCCCCTCTT
Organism: Mellivora capensis; assembly: GCA_004024625.1. Classification (NCBI taxonomy): domain Eukaryota; kingdom Metazoa; phylum Chordata; class Mammalia; order Carnivora; family Mustelidae; genus Mellivora; species Mellivora capensis. Next base: position 415 of record PISX010019779.1, read on the forward strand.
TTGTTATTCTCTTTCAGTCAGAGGTCCTCCCCGTTCCTTCGACGTGCCAAAGTTTTCCTTTGTCCTTTATGGAGCACTTGAAAAGGAGTTGGCCACGAACTTGCTTTGGAACCCTTTGGTGACCACTCACCTCCAGCCTGCAAAGGTGGTTGACAAGGCTGAGAGGAGCTCTTTAGAAGAGATAGAGAATCACATTAGGAAGCAGTTGTTTCCAACTAGGAAGTTTCAGGTCATGGGACTGAAACTCTAAGCTGAAGCTTAGGAAGAGGTGCTATGAGAAGGTTGTTAGAGAAGCCTTGGACGTAAACCACGTAGAGTCTGGGGGACACAAAGGACTGGTGCCAACTCATGAAAATAAAAAAAAAACCAAGATGAGAGGTGGATGGAACAGCTTTGGCAGCAGGATAGAGAGCTACATTTGAGAGGGATTGGAATTGAGACTGGTGTGGGTCAGAGCTGTAGGAGTATGGAACCCAAAGGAAGGCAATTTGCCTGGGCTTATTTCCAAAGGGATCCTCTGTAAGAGGGCTTCAGCCGGGCAGCAAGACAGCTTTGAAAAGAAGCTGAGATTGACTCTCAGGTACAGAAGCTGAAGAGGAACTGCAAGTAACCAGCCAACCAACCAACCAACAAACCTGTGGAGATTGAAATGATGAGGAGGAAGTGGGGAAGAGCTTTCTATGCCTTCTCATGTGAAGAGGCAATTGCACATGCAAAAGCTGAGGGACAAAAGGGGGGCTGGTTTACTTGTATAATTGCAAGGTGTTTAGTATGGTTGAATGCTAGGTGTGGGAGGGGCAGGGTGATAATGGCTCCAGATGGAGAAGTGGCATGGGATGAGCTGGGAGAAGTGACAGAAGGGTCCAGATCTTCTTAAGTATGTTGTGAAGTTTGGAATGCATCTTAACGACAGTGGGAAACTTTGAAAGTTGCAAGCTGACCAGTCTTGTTTTTGGCTTTGTGTTTGGCTTTCAAAGTCAGCTTTGGCTCTAGTGAGGAGAATGGCTTATGGCATGAAAGAGTGGAATTGGGGAGGTCAGTGAGAGACTGTGGTGACAGACAGGAGACTGGACTTTGTTGCCATGCCAGCAGGAATGCAAAAGAGTGGCCAGATTCACAAAACATTTAAGAAAGAGGTGGTGGATTTGAGGTGGGAAGATGGACTGGAAAAGAAGAAGAATCATGGACAACGAATCCCAGATTTCTTTCTCGAATAATGGAATAGAAGATGTTGGTATTCCATGAGGTGGTGAGTACAAGATCAAAGAAAAGGTTTGAGGGACAGGTGCATATTCAGTGATGAATGCACAACACATGAAGGACAAAGTGTGCTAGCTGACATATAGGAGTTGAGCTCAGGAGGCAGAGCTGTGTCAAAGTTCATACTTATGCCATTAACATATGGTCCATGTTTGAAGCCATGTGTGTGGAGTGTGTATTGTGAACAGAGAAGATGGTCTAGGGCAGACCCCAAGGGAATACTGATGGCTAGGAAAGAAGAACCCACAGAGGAACACCAAAGGGAAGGGAGTATCAGAAGACAGGAATAACATGGAAGAAGTGTGTTAGGAAGAAAAGTGGTAATAAGAAGGACAGAAGAGTGGCACCTGGGTGGCTCAGTGGGTTAAGCCTCTGTCTTTGGCTCAGGTCATGGTCTCAGGGTCCTGAGATTGAGCCCCACAGCGGGCTCTCTCTCAGCAGGGAGCCTGCTTCTCCCTCTCTCTCTCTCTCTCTCTCTCTGCCTGCCTTTCTGTCTACTTGTGATCTCTGTCTGTCAAATAAATAAATAAAATCTTAAAAAAAAAAAGGACAGGACATTTCCACTGATGATGAAATGTTCAGGCTGAGCTTGACCATGACCAAGTCTAGGGGGACTGGGGAACTTGATAAGTGGGAGGCAAAAAAGCAAAAAACAGCATCTGTAGGAAATACTTGTTTTGCTGTAACCAACAAATGCATGAAAAGATCTTCAAGTACAGTAACAAGAAGCTGAAATAAAACTAAGATTTTATAGTCAAAGATTTAAAAGATGATCCAAATTTATTGTCAACAAGTATGTGAAGAATGAATACTATCGTTTAAGAGGTAAATTGGTGCAAACTAACTAATGGTGGTTTGACAACATCTAAAGATTTATTCACAAGATTGTTCCAGATTTTATGGTTTAGTTGGAGAAATGTGGCTAGAACGGAATGGTAGGGTGACAAAGGCTTAGGATAGGGGACTCCCTGTATATTATAATGGGTTTGTTTTTCTCAATTTATTTTTTTATTATAGTAAAATAAATGTAACACAAAATTTATAATTTTAACCATTTTCAGGTCTACAATTCGGTGGCATTAAGTGCATTTCAAATGTTATGCAACCATCACCAGTGTCTATTTCCAGAAATTTTCATTATCCAAACTGAAACTTTCCACCCACTAAATAGTAACAACAATTCTCCCCTCTTCCCAGCCACCATGACCACTGTTTTACTTTTGGTCTTTATGATTTGACCACTCATATAAGTGGTTTCATATAATATTTATCCGTTTGTGTGTAGTTTATTTCACTTAGCATAATGTTTTTACGGGACATCCATATTGTAGCATGTCTCAGAACTTCCTCTTCAAGGCCGAATAATATTCCATTGTATCTATATACCACATTTTGTTTACCCATTCATCTGTTTCAATAGTTTTTGTTTGTTTGAGTATAACTGACACACAGTGTTACATTAGTTTTAGGTGTACAGCTTAGCAATTTGACAAGTTTATACATTATGCTGTATTCACCACAGTATAGCTACCATATGTCCTATTATGTGGCTATTACAATATCAATGACTATATTCTCAATGACGTTTTAAAGTAATGGTCGTTCTAGTATTAATTACTTTAAAAATTATGGAGTATTAAAAAAATTATGGAGTATTGTATTAACCATTATGTGTAAAGAGAACAAGCAAACACATTTGTGTGTCTTTAATATGGAATTGTACATAAAATAAAAATGAATTGGTTTTAGGAAGGGGAATGTGAGATACAGATGAATGCAATTAAATGAATACATTAAATATGTATACTATAAATATATATTTTATAATGTAATACATATTAAATTTAATGACTATATGAGGTGAGTTACTGAGTTAAAATAAGGAGAAAAAGTTATGCATGTTTCTCCATTGACCTTTGTATGACTATGTGTTCTCATCTATTAACTCCTGCATACTTTCAAGAGAGAGATTAATGTCTACTTTTAGGCACTACCACTGGGGAAACCTAGAGAAGTTTCTGTAGGAAGACTGGTAGTCTTCCTACACTTCTTGCACTGATGGACTTCTCCATCTCCATGGAAACACCTCCTCATCATGAGATCATGACATTGGAAGGAAGAATACAGCTGAATGGTTCCAGGCAATGACCATGATGTACATAGGATTGGACTTTCCATTTTGGGGGATTGAGGGAGCTTGGGTGTGGTTTTGGGGAATTGCTGGAATGTCTACCAATTGCATCATCTCTGGAGAAAGAACTGAAAAATGCACTATTTGGTCTGGTTTACTAATTAGCTAAAACTTCTAGAAGCTTCTCCATGTAGGAACTGAGTAAGTTGAATATTTGTGAGCCCAAGTCACAGAAAAACCAGTTATTGCAGAAAAACCGGGTTGTGTGTGCAAATACTGTGACTTCCTTTTGAAATACGATTCTGAATCTAGATTTTGCCTGGAAGTCTAAGATAAGTAGAAATTTCAAAAATACTGCAGTCCTTTCTTTTGAGAGGTTAACCTGTTTAAAGCATAGCCTGTTAAAAAACACAGCAGTTTCTTTTATGAGAAAGCTGTGTGCTTTTTTATGAGGCTTTATGATAAAAATGCTTTTCAGTAGTAGGGAAGACTTTAGAAGTAGGAAAAGTGAATAATATCTAGTTATAGTAACTTAGAACCAATTGTGTCTCTTCCAGTGCTTCCTTTTTTGTTTGGAAGACAGAGAAAATTTGAAACCCACTTCTGACTATATAGAACTTTATAGAAATAATGTGTTTTTTAACATGATTTCTGTTAAATTATTTATTTTTCAATTCGTCTGTAGCATATATGTGAATTTATCTTATATAATAGTCCAATAAAGTAGATAGATACAAGATACATGAAATGAACAGCTTTTCTATTTATCAGCAATAATCAGCTAGAAAATATCCAGATAAAAGGTTTACCTTATATAATGATAAAAACAAAATAGCCATTTCTAGAAGTAATTCTGGTGAGAAATTGCTGCAACTTATTTAAAATAAGTTGAAAAGCTATTTTTGAGAGATGTCATGGAAAATTTAAATAAATGGAGAGTGATACTGCATTTCTGAGTGGGGAGAAGTGTGTTTTAGTCAGCGTGGGCTTCCATAACAAAACACCACAGACTGGGTAACTTAACAGAAATTTATTTTCTCGAAGTTCTAGGGGCTGGACCAAGGTGCCAACAGGATTGGTTTTTGGAGAAGCCTCTCTCCTTGGCTTGTAGACACCCACCTTCTAGCTGTGCCTTCACATGGATTTCCCTCTGTATGCTCACAGAGAGATTTCTCATGTCTTTCCTTCTTATATGATGGCCACAGCAGCCCTATGGGATTAGATCCCCACTCTTAGGAGCTCATTTAACATTAATTACCTCCTTAAAAGCCCTATGTCCAAACACAGTACCAATGGGTTTAAGGTTTCAACATATGAATTTTGAGGGGACACAGTTCAATCCAAGCAGAAGGAAAATGTGCAGATGTTGGCTCTGGCCAAATCCATGAATTTCCAATTAAAATACTAAAAAGATTTTTGTGTGTTGGCAGGGTTGTAACACTTCAAAAAAAATTACTCTTCCCTTTAACTGAAAAGATAAATACTTCAACACAAATGAATAAAGAAGATAAATGAGGGTAGGTCGAGGTTGGGAAGATTATTCACACTATGTACTGAAAATATTATAAAGTTTCATAAATTAAAAATGTGAAAATGGGCTAAGGTTAGCATCTCAGTAGAACAGAATAGCTATCCCTGAATATCCACTTTTAAAGATGTATAAACATATTTATATATTATATTATATTATATTATATTATATATAATGTGTATTAATTATATGTTGTATATAATGTTTATATGTAATATGATATAATATATAAAGTATGTATTATATATTTATAAACCTATATATAAACATATATATTATACACATGAAATATATATTTCAGTGTTTATATAGTATAAAATATACACGTGAATCTTCAGGAAAGAAGTTTATATTTGTGTGTGTGTGTGTGTGTGTGCGTGTGTGTGATAAATGATGCTAGAAAAAATGGAAACTGAGGAAAAATTCCTTACTTCACATAGTACTCAAAAACAAATTCCAGATACATAATACTTAAATAATAAATCAAATCATAGAAAGATTAAATGCAAATGAATCTTTATCCAACCCTTGACAATGCTAGTACTTTGTAAACTCAGAAGTAATGGCAGTAAAAGTATATGGAAGATACATTTTAGTAGATAAAAGTAAAAACTTCTGTATGTTTAAAAAGGAGAGATGAAAAATAATCAAAAACTTTTGTTGCCTGAATGAAAGATGTCATGGCAGCATGTGAGGAAACATTTTAATTTATAGTGAGGGCACTCCCTTTGCGTTGGCTGGATGCCGTGTGGTTACAGACTCTCTTCCTGATGATGTAAAATATATATGGATTCAAGGGCACGTGTGTGTATGTGTGTATGTGCATATATGTACCATGGTGGCTGTCTGAGAGTGTGTGTGTATATGTATGTGTGTGTAATCTGCTCTTTAAACAGCATGATCACATATATTATTTCTCCTGCCAAACTGTTTTGAGGACCACCGTGTCTTACCTACACTGTGGACTGTCAGGCTAGGAAGATCAGGACCTGGGTGGAGTATGAGCCCACCTCACAAAGGCCAGGTCTGTTTTCTCCTATGACATCTGTTGGCGTTGCTACAAGTCTTTCCTGTCCCCTCATCTCACTGCCACTGTCTCCTCGAGCCCTTTGAACTCTGCCCCCTCACCTCGGTTCTTTTCTTACGCTTTCCTGCTGGAATGACTGGTCCTGGGAGATGAGCAGATGCTCTATCCTGGACCCAGGGAAGAGGGTGGACTCTAACCACTATGGTCATGTCACTTTTTCTGCGCTTTTCTTCATGGATTGGGGCAGAAAGGGAGCTGCGAGGTGATGGCAATTAAGCGTAAAAATGAAAACTATTTTGGTAGCAAGTTTAAAGCAGTTTCCCAAAGGGCTAATATCGTTCCTATATAAACATATGGTAAGACTCAGTAAAAAGAACACCAAAGTTTGAAGGATGGACAGGTAATAAACATGAACAAGCAAGGTACCAAAGAAAACAGGGATACCCAGCAAGCATCCATTCAAGGACTTTGGGGCCAGACAGCATGGCTTAACATTCAACCGCCTCCTCTTGTTACCTGTGTATCTTTGGGCAAGTTAGTTAATCTTTCTATTTCTCAATTTCCTCATCTGTAAAATGGGGATGATGATGGTACAAATAATAAAATATTAGTAATAACAACTACCTAACATGGTTGTTGCAGGTACCAAATGATTTTATAAATGTAAAGCTCTTAAACTATTCCTAGGACATACACTATTTAAATGATATAGATGATGATGATTATTATCTCATTTGAAATGTAAGAAATGCTAAGTAGAAAAACAATGGATCAAAATTTTCTATTAAATAGAAAAAATAGGAACAATGAGGGGTAGTAAAATTAGCACTCTCATACAGGGGTAGGATTTAAAATAGATTTCATGAGAATATGTATACACACACACACACATATAAGACTTGCAATGGAATAGTACACAGCCATAAAAAATGAGGAGACCTTGCCATTTGTAACAATAAGGATGGATCTAGAGGGCATTATGTTAAGTGAAATAAGCCACACTGAGGAAGACAAATACCATATGATTTCACTCATATGTGGAATCTAAAAATAAAAAAATTGAATAAGCAAGCAAGTCAGATCTATAAATACAGAGAACAATCTGATGGTTGCCAGAGGAAAGGGGGGTGGGGGGGTAAGTAAAATAGGTGAAGGGGAGAGGGAAATATGGGCTTCCAGTGATGGAATAAGGAAGTCATGGGAATAAAAAGCACAGTATAGGGAATACTGACAATGATATTGTAGTAGTGTGGTGATAGATGGGAGCTACACTTGTGAACACAGCATAGGGTATAAAGAAGTTGAATCACTATGTTGTACACCTAAAACTAATGTAATACTATGTGTCAACTATACTCATATAAAAAATTTAAATAAAAATAAATAAAATACATTTCATGCTTTGGGAAAGCAATTATTATTTAAAACACTTTTAATTAGCCATAACCTTTGACCCAGTAATGGAACTCCTAGCAATCCATTTTTGAGGCATAATCCTAAAAATTCCTTTATGTATCAAGATGTTCATTGTAGTGTTATTTAGTCTAGTAAATACTTGTGATTTCCTTTAGAAATAGAAAAAAGGAAATCCCTATACATAGACTCAAAACTAAGATTTAGTAAGGGCGTATCTGGTGTCAGACACTATGTTCAGTACTTTTCATGCATTTTTTCACTTAATCCTCAGAATAACTTCAAAAGGCAGATACCACTTTTATCCTCCTTTAGGAATTTTGTTCAGCTAATAAACTGTTTATGATAAACATGGAATAGAAGGAGAAATGCTCTTGGCAAATGCTAAGTATAAAAGTAAGACACATATCAGTCCAGTATTATTATAAGCATGCATATTAATATCTCCCTGTGGATGAAAAAATTGAAAAGAAGTCCATCCAAGGTGAACATTTGTTCTTATTTATTCAAATTGGCTTTTGTCAATACACATGAATGTTTAGACAATAACCACCACCACAATAAAACTATCAATTATAATTTTAAAGAATAAAAACCTGAAAGAGAAAAATTTAAGGGTATGCCAGCCAGAAATCTAAAAGCAAGAAGTCATGTTTCACTCAGCTGAAAGCCAAAATCCTGTTGGTGGCCTTCAAGGCCTGTCATTTTGAACTTTGTCCCCTTTTCTCTGGTCTCCCTCCCCCCACCCCAGCCTTGTCCCTCTCTTGGCTCCCCAGTTCCATAAGACTCTTCTTTCTCAGCACGCTAGGTGCTTTTACTCCATGGGCTTTGGCTCAAGTGGTCCTTTCTCCTGGTATGCTTTTTTTTTGTAGTAGATACCCCTAATGTCCTTCCAGATGACATTTGTGCCATGTCCCCTTTGCAGTGAGAATCCCCTAGATAAAAGTGCATCTTACCTTTATTCTATCATCCTACTTCCAACCCCTGTCCACCACTCTCAATTTTCTTTTTCTGTAATACCCGTCACCTTCTAACATACGAGAGATTTAGCCTGTTTCTTTTGTCTAGGACTTATGATCTGTCTGGCTCTACCAGAATGTAGGCTTTCAAGGGCAGGAGATTTAAGTGATCCATGCTGCACCTCAGGTAGCCAGGACAATGTCTGGGACATAGGAGGATCTCCAAAATGTTAGTTGAATATTACTGGTGGTGATATCCTGGACCAGAAAAAGGGAGAAGAGGGAAAAAAAAAATCCCGAGATGAGCTCTGGGCAATGTGAGCAGTGGGTTCATTGGAAAGTTGTTATAATCTTATGTCTTTTGACTTACCAGTATTGGTGACCCTATGGCACCTGCCCCACCCCCCAACTCCCCAAGAAGAACTGGGTTAAGGCTTTGCAGCTGTGATATTATATGGCTTGATTTATATAGGTTTTATTCTGCATGTAAATCAATCAATGTCTTACAGTGACTTTAACATGCAGAAAGCTCCATAGTAGTCTACTTTGGAATGTACTTTGGTCTAACCTCTCCCCCTCCCCCACTGGTACTCTTTTCAACTGTTCTGGCTTTGTCAGAACTTACTGCACATTGTCTCTTTTTTTTTCCCAGCCATAGATGGCAGCACACCACTACCTACGATCAGATAAACAGGCTGAGTTTGTAAGTCAAAGCTGTTGGTCAGGAGAGAGCAGCTAATGAGTAATCAGGCCAAGCTGAATGGCAAATTAATGTCTTCATTAAGTGAACTAACTGCCTTCCTTTATAAACAAGGTCAGGATATTTATAACTTGGTGCATTTCATAAAGCAAAATGCATCTACACTAATGTAAGTTCGCTAAGGAACCCATGATTTATCTGCAGGAAGCATATGCAAAATCCAACATGGAAACCATCTTTAATAAGGATCGGTACCATTCTGATGTCATCATTAATAAAAGTCACCTTTGCTACGTAGCCTCATTTTTCTCACACAGGGTAAATGAAAAAGTGATTGCCTTAAACAGAAGCCACTCATACGGGAGGATATTGGGTGGCCTGTTCCAAATCACGTTCTTAGTAATAAAAATGAAGTGTGATCTTTATCAATCAAATAGGTCCACCACTTAGGTTAGAGAAGTTACTTAATGTTTAGAGTAGAGGGCACAGGAATAAAGGTGATGTTTACTAACCACTGCATGTTGCATGTGACATGCTTAATGTTGTCATCATGGTCAGAGAGCTATGTGCAGAGTTCAGAAACTCTTCTCACAACGTGACCAGATGTCAGGGACCTGGGGGAACTTCTGGTTCTAGATCAGTGCTGCACCGCAGAAATATAAACAAGAGAACAGGTGTGAGTTACCTGTGATGTTGCTTTGTGCATTTTAAGTTTCCTAGAAACCACACTGAAAAAAGTGAAAAGAAAGAGGTGACGTTAATCTTAATTCTGTATTATATTTTATTTAACCCGATACATCTGAAAATACTTAGCAGGTGATCAATATAAAGATTATTGAGATATTGTACGTTCCTCTTTTCTACACCAAGTATTCTAAAACTCTGGTGTATGTGTTTTACCCACAACTCATCTCAGGGCAGACCAGCCATACTTCAAGGGCTCAATTTCTGCATGTCCCCAGTGGTCACTGTAATGTCCAGTCTCATTATTTGTTAGGGTTTGAAGTGCATCTCTCCAAAATTTGTATGTTGAAGGCCCGGTCCCTAGTACCTCAGAATGTGACTTACCTGGACATAGGGTCTTAACCAAGCTAAAATAGGTCATTAGGGTGACCGCAATCCAATATAACCGATATCCTTTTCAAAGGAGAAAATGGGGGGACAGACCTGCACAAGGAGGACAGAGATACGGGTGATGCGTCCACAGGCCAGGGAAGGCCGGAGACTGTGAGCAAACCTCGAGGCTGGAGGAGAGCCCAGGAGCAGATTCTCCCTCACAGCCCTCAGAAGGAACCCACCCTGCTGTCCCCTTGATTTTGGATTTCTAGCCTCCAGAATTGTGCAACAATTCGTTTCGGTGTTTTAAGCCACCCACTTTGTGGTACTCAGTTAGTGCCAGGAACCAAAAACAGTTCCTTTTTTTTGGTAGTGGTGATTTTATTCCATAACTCTGTATCTTTCCTTTCTTGTCTTGAACCTTTTCTCCTCCTCTTCCTGCACTTCCTTCTGTGCTGTCTGTCTCTCAGCAGACTCTCCTGGAACCTTCCTTCGGGGCCTACATGCCAGTGGGGCATTTCCACTGCACGGGAGCGAGGAGGCTGTCTGGCTTCAGGCCCCCAATGGCGGTAACAGCAACTGCGTCCACTGTTGTGTCTTCTGGAGCTGCTGTTATGTGGGAAAGTGCTGAGCGAGAAAGTGCTTTGAAGCCACAACTAGAAGAGAATGAGTATTTTGTGTATCTTACTTGCACATAGTCAGCACTCAAAGATGGGATCGTTAACAGACAGAGCAAGTTCCAAGCTCAGGTTTGGTGCTCGCTGCTTGAGAATCAACACTCCAGAGACAAGTGAGGTCTAAAAAGAAAGGTTGCTTTATTCAGGGAGTCAGCAACCTGGGAAGATGGTGGACTAATGTCTCAAAGGCCATCTTACCTGCCCAGGCAAATCCGGAGAGTTTCAGAGGGGAGGGCGTGCGAAGAAATGGGGTGGGGTGGATACGTGTAGGAGAGGCAGGTGGCCAGGTGGTTCTTCATGGGTCGGCATCAACTTGAACAGACTTGCTGTTTTCAAATGTACCCAGGCCTTGCCTGCTGGGAGGGTCTGGTTCTTCACTCCTCAAGGCCAGTGGTCTGCAAATCTCAAAGAAAGTAAGTTAGTTCTGCTACAGATCAAGAGACTTAGGTCAGCAAGCAAGGAGTGCATAAGCTTGAAGCATGTTAACCCTTAAAGCCTGTTGGAGTGCTGTTATAGGATAAGTGTTTCCCAAATTATTTTGATTTCTTCTCCTTGTAATTATTTGTAGCTGCCAGCTTGACAGAGGGAATGAGGAAAGTGGATAGGGTCCTGACATTTCTTTTGCCATCTGGCAATAGTGGGCTTCTATGGGTCAGCTTTCCAGCATGGAAGGTATCTTTCTCTAGCCAAGCAGAAGCACCCCTATTCACAAACCATGTGTTACGGGTGACACAGAACCAACCTCCATCTCTAGAAATGGGCCCTAGTGTGTGTGTACACACACACACACACACACACACACACACACACACAATTGGTTCTGTTTCTCTGGAGAACCCTAATACAACTCATTGTTCTTACTAATTCATGACAAGGGAAAACTTCATACTTTATAGATGTCATAAATGCTTAAAAAGATGTGAGGCAAGGGAGAAGGCTTCTAGCACTTAACCCAATTTCCTTCTCAAATAGCAAAAGTTGGATCAACATATGCCTGTAGTTATAAAGATGTAACATAATCTTTGGAGTCTTTAGCAGCAGAATCCTAAAGGGCCCCTGAACTTCACAGACTTTGCCTTGCTCTAGACCCATCCCAGCTGTTTCTTCTAAGTGCTCAATTATCTGCAGACTGTTATCAATTCATCCTGGGTCTAATGGAAGGCCACTGGGGCAGTATATCAATAGAACTGTCCTTGGAAATAATGAAATTTGGAAATAGTTTTTGGCTGCTTCATAAATGAAAGCTATTGATCCTCAAAAGGCCTTTCCTGGGGAGGCCAGGCTGTGGACCTTGCTTCTTTCTGCTTGACACTAAAGTGTTTGGCTTTCAAATGCTATTACTTCCTTTTCCTAGCCTGGAGCGGGCATCTCCTTCCCTCCTGCAGCATTCATTCCCATGGATCCTGCTCTCATTTTTCCTGCTCTGATTTTGGATGCATTCCTTTGGATCCACCGTTGGTGTCCTAGGGCTCTCTGCTCTGTTGCATTCTGCCTTGCTCACCAAAGACTACCCGCTGTGGTGGTTCCTAGTTTGTTGGGGTCAAATGCATGTGAGACTCCCACTTCTCTGTACTTTCTCTAGCTGTGAGTTTTAATCCCTGATCTGAGCCTCTTGTTCCCTTCTCCTCTGCCTCACTTTTCTGGTGGATTTCTTTCTCCATCTACTCATGTTAATTCTGTTCTTCCCAGCGCTCTGCATTTGGCACCAAACAGGAGTTTGCTCTAATCCCTTGCTGGGAGCTGTTGCTGTCAGCCAGATGGCAATAAGATGTTAAAAGCAGCCCTTTGAACCTGTGAATTGAGAGACAATACTCTTTACATCCCTGTAAAAACAGTTCTTATTTTGTCTTAGTTGGGGTAAAATGATATTTTTAAAAATTCTACTTTCTTACTTAGATTTAAAGTAACAGATTAAGAATAAGTAACAGATTTTATCTATTTGCAAATACACTTTTTGGTATTCTTTATTTAAACAAGTATTGGTGTTTCTCAGAGTTTTGCTGAATATTACTTTTTTTTTCTTTTTTTTCCCTTTCTCTTTAGTTTCTGGTGGTAATGGAGATTTAAATGACCCATGGTATTATTATTTTCTGTATTAACTAAACTCACGTTTTAAAAAAAGGATTTTATTTATTTATTTAGGAGAGGGAGGGCACAAGCAGTGGGAAGGGATAGAGAGAGAGAGAGAGAGAGAATCTCTAGCAGACTCCCTGCTAAGCGGGGAGCCCCATGCAGGGCTCGATCCCCCAATTCTGAGATCATGACCTGAGCCAAAATTAAGAGTTGGACACTTGACTGAGCCTCCCAGGTGCCCCAACTGAACTCACTTCTTATGTTAGTTTAGAAAGATGGATGACTAGAATATTTGAAATTTGACTCGGAATAGAAGGTAATCATTTTTGTCTGACAACCAGCACCAGTACTCCATTCTTATGGTATCTGACGGGTGACACACATGGACCTTTGAAATAAGCAGGATCAGAGCATCCTTCTTTGGGACTTTTCAAACTGTAGCCAGGAGAGAGAAGCCATCTGTATTTGTTAGCTATTGCTGCATAACAAAGAACCATAAAAATCAACCATTTATTAGCTCATATATTTGTAGGTCGGTTGGGCAGGCTCTGCTGATCTCAGCTGGGCTTCCATACATGGTTTCAGGGTGGAGATACATTGACTGATTTAGGCTGTGGCAGCTGGGGTGTCTGTACCCCACACTGCAGGTTTGCATGTTGTGTTGCATATGTCTCTTACCTTCTAACAGACTAGCTGGAGAATGAACTATAAGAAAGCAAGTGACAACATGCAAAGTCTCATAGACCAAGGCTTAGAAGTGGCACATTGTTGCTTCTGCCCATATACAATTGGCCAAAGCAAATCCCATGGACAAGCCCAAAGCCAGGGAAGAAGAATACACCACCCATGAGGGGACCACGGCTAGGGTGTGGATACATGGAAGGATGAAGAACTGAGATACTGGTCTTCCAATACATCACAACAACTTCTTTCCTTTTTGGGCATGGAGCATTTGGGAATGAGCTCCATGTGAAGATGTCTGTCTACAGTAGATGAAGACAGAGCCAAATGCTCAATGGAAGCAGATGGGAAAGGAAGGTGGAGAGTTCTGATAATATTCTTGTTCTTACCAAGGTCTCTTGTGATATCTGAGCTTTTTTTATTGTGATGTGGGCTACTCCATAGCTCCCCAAACTCCCCTTCTTTGTATAATTTAGTATAAACTTGGTTCCTGTTACTCGCAGACAAGGGATTATGATCCACATAGACAATTTTCCTGTATCAGAGGGACTTTATATAAAAAAGAGGCTTTCTTTATTCCAGTGTGAAGTTTTTAAGGCTTACTTTTGGAGAGGGATGAATTTTTTTCATGTTAGAAGTAAGCTTTAATATCTGTATTTCACGAGAGATTACTGGTTTATCAGATTAAACTGGACTACACAAGTTTCAAATTAAAATGTTACTTAATATTGTGGTAAAATTATTTATAATCACTGTCAATTGAGTAAAATAGTATTTACATGAATATTTACACTATGTATATTGGGTCACCCATGAAGTACCCACTTTATACATACACACACACCCACAACACCACACACACACACACACACACGTTTTCTTTTGATGTGCAATAGTAGCAAATTGTATTTTGAATCCACCTGTAATTTTCTCTTGCTCAGAGAGTAGATACTTACTATCTTTCAGTAAAATTACTCTTTAATGGACCCTTTGTTTATGTAAAATCAAAATCCTATCCTAGAATCAAAAAGCTTAAACCACACATACTAAACGACTCTGAATAAATTTATGAGAGACTGAAATCATTGTGAGCAGAACTGAATCTCTGTGGGAGTATGATGGTGTTTCTTGTGGGGGAGGAGTGGTGGATTATGTCCTTTTTCAGTGAGGAAAGGGAGGTTTGGGGAGTATACTCTGGGGACTATGGGTTCACGGCGATAGGTGGGCTAGAGGAGGCCGAGAAGAAAGAGGACTGATACCTTGAGCTGCCAAAACTCAAGAAGCAGTGATATCTTATCCATCCAGTACTACTGTTTTCTTTTTCTCCATTATAATTTCTTTATTATTCTTAAGAATTTAGTAAATTTTCTTAAATGCTCATTCAGAGGGGCACCTGAGTGGCTCAGTGGGTTAAAGCCTCTGCCTTCGGCTCAGTTCATGATCTCAGGGTCCTGGGATCCAGCCCTGCATCGGGCTCTCTGCTCAGCAGGGAGCCTGCTTCCCCTCCTCTCTCTGCCTGTCTCTCTGCCTACTTGTGATCTCTGTCTGTCAAATAAATAAATAAATCTTAAAAAAAATGCTCATTCAGATGTTTGCTATAATTTTAGGATTTAAGAAAGTGGCTTACAACTCTCCTTGGATATTGGAATGAACCTGGATTCCATGGAAAAATGATAAGAAATGCAGTGCTGATCTGTGGAAAAGTCCTCGGAGCATGGTCTAGAATGAGAGTTAGTTTGTGGACCATGTGCGAATTCCATTAGTATTTTAGACTGTGTTTCTCTTTGCCAAATATTTATTTTTTCTCCATTTTTTTGCTGTGGAAGGATTCTACTTTCTTGCTCTACTAACTCAGGAAAGACCATTTCTGGGCAGAAGAACTAAGAGTCAGTGCATACTTCTCCATGTCTCCCTTCCCTCAGCCCTGGGCCTGACAACATTCCAGCTGGTGCTGCTCCATCACTTAGGATCCTGGAATGAAGCTGAGGTGAAGAAAGCCACAGTCAACTTTCATTTGACGTGTGTGGGTGTGATGGTTAACTTTATGTGTCAACTTGAGGGGATCGCCAGGTGCCGAGATATTTGACTAAACAGTATTTCTGGGTGTGTCTGTGAGAGTATTTCCACATGAGATTAATATTTGAACTGGGGGACGCTGTAAAGTAGATATTCATCCTCACCATGGATGGGTATCATTGAACACATTGAAGGCCTGATGGAACAAAAGCAGGAGGAATGGTGATCTCCTCTTTTTTGTGTCAGTCGGGACTTCTCATCTCATCTTATGCTCTCCTTGCACAGAGACTTCTACTGTCAGCTGTCTTGGCACTTAGGTCTTTAGACTCAGACTATAACACCAGTTTTCCTGGGTCCCCAGCTTATAGATCATGGGGCTTCTCAGACTCCATTGTCATTTGAGCCAATTTATCATCTATGTATCTATCAAGTATCTATTTGTCTATCTATCTATCTATCTACAAGTTATTCTGTTTCCCTGGAGAACCCTAACTAATAGAGTAGGCAAAAAGTCAACATTTATAGCTATCAGCCAGTGAGACTTTGGGATTATTTCTTACTGCAACAAAACTTGTCCTGTCCTGACTCATACATTGGGATTTTTCATAAACACAAAGGAAGCAGAATATGGACATCTGTATCTCCTATTGCCATCCAGTAGGGGGTGTTGATCTATCTTACGTGGTATCTGCAGACTGGATTACCTATGAGCCTTTTGGTTGACTCTTTCATTTATACTTGGACTTTCATGTTCAGGCCAAGGAATATATTTTTACTCCTCCAAAATGTTTCTTCTACCTAAGTGGTGTATTGATTGGTTAACTTTCTCACCAGTCCCTATCTCGACTTTTGCCCCTCCAGGGACTGTAATGATAGCTGTTTAATGAGCACTGTACTCAAACTAATTCAGAGAGACTGATGAACTTTGCTTTGATTTGTGCAAAATTGTCGAGAAGTATATTTGAGGAAACAACTGTACCCTGGACAAACCTAAGGGTTTTTGTCTTAACTATTCTCCAAATTTGTGTATTAGGAAGTCAATCTGAGTAGTGTGTGTGTGTGTGTGTGTGTGTGTTTAAGATTTTATTTCTTTATTTGAGAGAGAGAGAGCATGAGCAAGAGCAGGGGGAGGGGCAGAGGGAGATCAAACTCCCCACTGAGCAGGTAGCCTGACGTAGGGCTTGATCCCGGGTCCTGGGGATCATGACCCGAGTCAAAGGTAGAAACTTAACTGACTGAGCCACCTGGGTGCCCCTGAGTATAGGTTTTAAATGTAATGATTTGATTTGATTTTAAGCTGATAATTTCAAATCATTAAAAGCAATCCATGCAATTCCAGAAGAGCAGGGACCTAGATTAATTAGAAAGGCCTCATTAGTTCCAGTGCAGGGAGAGTTGATAGGAATATCCCACTGACAGCCGAGGAGCAACTGCACCAGAACTAGTAGCCCGAAGCATACTCAACAGGCGACCCCCATAAATACTCACTCTTCTGTGCAGGTATCTCTTGGTGAAGGCAAATAGAAGAAACAAAGCAATTACCCAGATAATTAAGGAAAAACAAACCTGTGTGTGGCAGGTAACTTGAGGAACTTCACTAAATTTTCTAGGCAAACATTTTAATTCTTTTCCTCTCTGTTGTCAGCAGGAATGTGAGCTGGCTCATGAGAGCTACTTTGACAATTATAATGCTCTCAGTTGGTAAATATTGCTTCCCAGGAACTCCACTACTCATCAATCTAGAGTTTGAAATAGCTCTGTGAGATCTCAGGGCTGTGTTGTTCCCACTGATTCATGGCAAACCCTCAATAACTGCTGTGAAAATGTTAGACTATTTGCGAAACTTTGGAAAGCAGCTTCTAACAACTCTTATTGTGATTCTGGAATAAGATAAGAACTGCACCCTCACAGGTGAGGCAAATCCAGTTGTTATGGAAGCCAAGGAAGAAGATTTAGGGTCAATATGTGTATGAGGCATTTGCTGCTTCTCACCCCAAACACCTTCTTATCAGGGAGATCCTACTACACTCATGTTAGAGATGAGAAAATGGAGTCACAACCAGGCACACAACTGGTGAGTGACAAAACTAAATTTAATCAATGCCATCCCGATCAAAATTCCACCAGCATTTTTCAAAGTGCTGGAACAAACAATCCTAAAATTTGTATGGAACCAGAAAAGACCCTGAATTGCTAAGGATATGTTGAAAAAGAAAAACAAAGCTGGAGGTATCACGTTGTCTGATTTCAAGCTTTACCACAAAGCTGTGATAACCAACACAGCATGGTACTGGCACAAAAACAGACACATAGATCAGTGGAACAGAGCAGAGAGCCCAGATATAAACCTGCAACTCTATAGTCAAATAATCTTTGACAAAGCAGGAAAAAATATACAGTGGAAAGAAGATAGTGTCTTTAATAAATGGTGCTGGGAAAATTGGACAGCTATGTATAGAAGAATGAAACTCAACCATTCTCTTATACCATACACAAAGATAAACTAGAAATGGATGAAAGACCTCAACATGAGACAAAAATCTATCAAAATCCTAGAGGAGAAAATAGGCAGTACCCTATTTGACATCGGCCACAGCAACTTCTTTCAAGACATGTCTCCAAAGGCAAAGGAAACAAAAGTGAAAATGAACTTTTGGGATTTCATCAAGATCAAAAGCCTCTGCACAGCAAAGGAAACGGTCAACAAAACAAAGAGGCAACCCACGGAATGGGAGAAGATATTCGCAAACAACACTACAAAGGGCTGATATCCAAGATCTATAAAGAACTCCTCAAACTCAACATCCCAAAAAAACAGATAATCATGTCAAAAAATGGGCAGAAGACATGAACATACACTTTTCCAAAGAAGACATACAAATAGCTAACAGACACATGAAAAGATATTCATCATCATTAGCCATCAGGGAATTCAAATCAAAACCACATTGAGATACCACCTTACACCAGTTAGAATGGCCAAAATTAACAGGACAGGAAACAACCAGTGTTGGAGAGGATGTGGAGGAAGGAGAACCCTCTTACACTGTTGGTGGGAATGCAAGTTGGGGCAGCCACTTTGGAAAACAGTGTGGAGATTCCTTAAGAAATTAAAAATAGAGCTACCTTATGATCCTGCAATTGCATGACTGGATATTTGCCCCAAAAGATACAGATGTAGTGAAAAGAAGGGCCATCTGTACCCCAATGTTCATAGCAACAATGGCCACAATGGTCAAACTGTTGAAAGAGTCAAGATGCCCTTCAACAGACGAATGGATAAAGAAAATATGGCTCATATATATAATGGAATATTATGCCTCCATCAGAAAGGATGAGTAACCAACTTTTGTATCAACATGGATGGGGCTTGAGATTATGCTGAATGAAATAAGTCAAACAGAGAAAGTCAATTATCATATGGTTCCACTTACTTGTGGAGCATAAGGAATAACATGGAGGACATTAGGAAAAGGAAAGGAAAAGTGAATTGGGGTAAATCAGAGGGGGAGACGAACCATGAGAATCTGTGGACTCTGAGAAACAAACTGGGGGTTTTGGAAGGGAGGGGACTGGGGCGGTTAGGTGAGCCTGATTATGGGTTTTAAGGAGGGTACAAATTGCATGGAGCACTGGGTGAGGTGCATAAACAATGAATCTTCGAACACTGAAAAAATAAAATAAAACTAAAAAAATTAAAAAAAATAAAATAACATTAAAAAAAAACCAACCCTAAATTTGAACCCAGATCCTTCTGATTCCAAAAATTCTTCTCACTCTCCCAGTGTCTCTGGGAGAATCCAGGGCACCTAAAAAGTTCCATGATTGTTTCTAGTGTCAGTTGGGTTGGAAACTGTACATTAGGTTCTGGCTCTCAAAGTTTTGCATGCATTACATCTCCTTTAAGTCTTCTTGCACACAGGGACACCTGGGTGGCTCAGTTGGTTGGCTGTCTGCCTTCAGCTCCATTCATGATTCCAGGGTTCTGGGATTGAGACCTTCATCAACCTCCTTGGTTGGCAGGGAATCTGCTTCTCCCTCTGCCTGCTCTGTCTGCTGTTCCCCTTGCTTGTGCACACACTCTCTCTCTTTCCGACAAATAAACACATAAAGTCGTAGGAAAAAGTAATCTTATTAAACACAGAGATGTCTGGCATCACACATAGAGAGTCCAATTCAGGTCTGGGTTAGGGCCCAAGAATTTGTTCTTCTAACAAGTTCCCAAGTGATGTTGATGCTGTGACCTGGGCACTGCACTGGAGAACCTCCACAGCATTCAGGTCAACTCAGAGAGCCAAGTTTGATGTGAAAGTGCACATTAATGGGAATGAAATCAGAGATCTGCAGAGTCAACATAGAGAGAAGGTTGAGAATGGGTCCTGATAATAAAACTAACACTTTCTAAAGAGACTATGTCTATCACGGATGGATGGTCAGAATAAGAGCATTAAATAATGGGGCAGGAAATGTATCTGACAGTTTCCATCTGGAAGGAAGAAGTGATAAAAGGGTTAGTTTCTACCTTTCCTTCTGATTCCCTGGATACCAATCAACCTTATGAACACTACTTTGATTAACTTAATTAATTTGATTAATTTGTTTTGTTTTCCCAGGTATCTGGTACCTGAAGGATGCTTTGCAAGTATGACTATTTTTCAGGACTACCTCTGTGCATTTTCTCTGTGAACACCATTCATATTGAAGTCTATGTAAATGGTGCCCCCTGGAGGAGTGGAAAAGAATAGCATCCATCCTGCATGAATGATCTAGCGTTGTCATGATTTGAGTGCCCTAGAGACTACTCCTCTCATCATAAACTAGCAAACCTGAGGACCAGTCCAGGAGCTATGAGGACATGATCTCTGAGAGGCCTGCCCTTGAGAAAGGTTTTTCTAGGTAGTAGTCCAAGTGACCCAAAATGTAAAGTTCTTGAAAAAAGTGAAAATGGGCGAAGAGCATGGTTAACAAATCCAAATGCTATCACGATGTGTACCTCCCTTCTCTGTTTGGTGGGAATCAAATTATTTTAAGATTTCACTTACGAGGTAGGGGTGGTGACTGAAAGCTTCAGACAGATATTTAGGCACTTATTAAGTGATCTCTCTTATCTAGAGGACAAGGCAGCCAGAAGTGCCAGGTGTTTTCCTGTCTCTCCTCTGCTCCTATATCTAGAAGCAAGAGATCCTCAAATGTCTCTCATCCTCAGAGTCTACAGGAAGCACAGTCGCTCAGTGGGGAAGTTTAATGAATAATGTGTGTCTTGGTGAGACAGCAGGACGTCTCTTAATTTGAACCCGTTGGTCTAGAAGAGAGCCCTGAAGAGGCCCCCCATTGGAAGATTACACTTAGCCTTTGTGTTAATGCTTCTCTATGACCTGCAAGTTTTCCAAAAATACCTTCATTCAAAAGATAGGTCAACCACATAACAGTAACAGTTCCGTGACTTTACTTAACCTTTCTGGGCCTTTGTTTCCTTATTATGGGTTGGTTACAAGGATTACAGATAGAGAGCCATAGGTAGATGAGGCTGAGAGCAATGATCAATACCTACTTGCATTATACAAATATGGCTTGTTATCATTATTGCTTAGACACGTGTGTTGAGAAGGTTCTCGGGATGATTTGAACCTGATGGGTAGTGAGGGGCTTGGCAAGTATTTAATTAGTGGAGAGAGTCTTGAGAAGTCCAACCCATGTATAATGGGGAGAGCTAGAAAGACATCGAAGGTAGTGAGATAAGAGAAGCAGTAGAGTGGTATGATCTCTAGAGGAGAGGACTCTTCTGGAAACTAGGTTATCAGGAATACATGATTCCAGTCTGGTGGTAAAGAAGGGGCTGTGAAAATGGGAGGTGTATTTCAGAGAGAAGAAATGATGTTGTCCATGCTTGTATGCCCTTAACTTTCCCTCCCTCTTAAGGGTCATCTCCTTGTGCTGAGAGTCATTTATGCTGCTTGTCATAGACAACGAGGGTCCAGAAACCAATTTACATGGGTTGTGACTAGCATTAAAAAAACAAAACAGGGGGCGCCTGGGTGGCTCAGTGGGTTAAAGCCTCTGCTTTCGGCTCAGGTCATGATCTCAGGGTCCTGGGATCGAGCCCCACATCGGGCTCTCTGCTCAGCGGGGAGCCTGCTTCCTCCTCTCTCTCCCTGCCTGCCTCTCTGCCTACTTGTAATCTCTGTCTGTCAAATAAATAAAAATCTTTAAAAAAAAAACAGAACAGAAAATATAATATCAGTGTCCACTGCACATGGGGAGTAAATATTGTTTTATAAAACTTTAATCGGTTGTGCATGTATTGGGTAACGATGTAAAATGTATTTTTTTTACTGTGGATCTTGGTACAGAGGTTTGAAAGTCACTGCTCTGCTGTGTTCACTGAGCTGGGAAGTTCTCCCATGTCTGCTCTGGCAGGGTCCTCTTCACTACTGTCTGCAGGCTGCCTTTTCCTCCCCAGCCTTTGGGCATCTGATTGCTGTCCTACCAGCAGGGGCCTGGGGCTCAGGCCCTCCACTGTTACAGTGCTGTTACCTTTGCAAAGCGCTGCAGGTGAAGAGGGAGGCTGGGGACAATCTGCTCTCCCTCCTTTTGCTTTTATGGCCCAGCCCCTCACTTATTTCAAACTGTCAAACCCTGTGCCAAGTGTTATCATTATATTGCGGCAAATAGGAGAGAAATAATTTAAACCTTGCTGCTTAATTTTACTTTTCCTGCAGTCCAAGGAAAGGGCATTCTGGAATTTAAATCCTGTAGAAGGCTCACTTCCTAGATGCTTCTGGTTTATCGTGGTGTTTCCCTGACCTCAGGGCCACATTCCTCACAATGGAAGGGCTTTTCCCCCAATTTTAAGCCTATAGATATTTATTAATTTTCTGGGGGAAAATTCTATCTAGTACTCCCAGAGTTCTATAAATTCTTATTTACTTCTGACTGTTTAAAAAAGACCAGTCAAATTTAAAACACCCATTTCAGATCCAATCTGATGCCATCCATCTCCTTCCCTCCTCCCAGCATGGGCCATGCTTCTCCATAGTGACTCAGACTAGGGAGAAGGCTTGGTCTGCTTTTTCACTCCTTCCCCCCTCTCTCTGTTGGTACATTTCTCCTTTCCTGGGGGGCAGAGTTGTAAAAGGACACTCTGGCTCAGACAGGTTCAGAGAGTAGGCAGATCAGCAATGTCTGTTTCATAAGCCAATGTAACCCTGTGGATCAAGATGGCCATTTCGACTTGTTTCTGATACCCCGAATGTCTGTGAGTGCTCCCCTGTCTTCATGGAAAATATCGGAACTCTCTATTCTCCACAGATGACTTACAACTAGCAATCCCTCTTTTCTCTGTTCTCCTCAGTCTTCAGCTTGTTTGGGGTAGGGGAATGACATGGGGCTGGGGATGCTTGGGATCAGTAGTGTTGGAAGCAGATGGTTGGGAGAGTAGGAGCTCCCAGCTCCAGGGAGCAGCTGGACCTGTAGATCGAGCTGATTAAAACCTTCTGGAGGGGTTCACAGCCTCCAGCTGTTGGCAGCTCTCTTTAGATTGTGAGTTCTTGATCTGTCTTTGTCTTCAGCCCTGGTCTTGGTAACCAGTTTTGAGACAACAGAAATAATACCATCAATACCCCATTGCATAGTGGAACAAGAGATCCATACAATCTACTCGTCCTATACTCTGAAGAGTTAAGCTGGAAGGCTCTGAGACTAAAGTCTAGAAACGTCTGGAAACATGCCCGAGGACACTGCCAAGAACGGGTCTCACGTAAAGACTGTCCAGTTGGGCAAAGGCCTATGGATTTAAGGGTGGACTTGGTTTATATTATAGCTACAACACTGTCCCTAGGCAGATATTTTTCAGAATTAAGATGGGAAATTAAAAATGCAAAAAAAGAGAGGAGGAATCCCCCTTTTCCAGAATGAGCAGATATCTTGGTTTATAATGCACATTCATCAAAGAGAAATAACTAGAAAAAAATTCATGTCACACTTACTCTCAGCAAACTTTTATTTTCAGAAACTACAGATGTACAGGATTTCTAAATTTGGCCAGAAAAAAAAAAGACATTTTAAAACTGCCTCTATATTACTTGGTCATTTTAGTAAGTAAGTCACCAAATTTGCGGTATTGAACTGTGAATTTAAAAAAAAATTTTTTTTTTTCTCAAATACCATCTTAACTCACCATCACGGAAGCAGGCTTAGCTATTCTGAAAAATTCAAGTGGTAAAAAAGGTACATTAGATGTCCTCTCCCCACCTTCTTTTAGGTTGAAGTAGATGTTACCTAGGAAAGATGGCAAATTAACATATGAAATGGTAAGGGCTGCCTTGGGCTCTGAGCAACCCCCTGGCATCTGAGAAATGCCCCTGGAACCTCCATCCCCATGACCTCTTGGCTGAGTCATGGGGGTATCTCTCACATTGTCAGTGGGGTTGGCAGTTCTCTTGCTCAAGCTACCAGAATTAATATTCTTTTTTGTAACCTCTGTCCTCCTCTTGGTGAGGCTTTCATTCTGCAGCTCCAGGCATGGCTTCAACAGCTGTGTTGACATAATTCCTAGAGTGTCTATAGGACCCAGTGATTTGCCTCCAGTTTTCCCAGGTGACAAAAATCTGTGATTTCAAGATTCACAGCTTCCTGGTGACTCTCACCAATCAAGGGAAGAGTATCCACTTCTCAACCAGGGGTACTTTTTTTGGTTCCTTCCTTCAGATTCCTATGCCTTCCCAACTCAGAGCTTGATACAAGTTACCTAGCACCTAGACTGGAAGAAAACAGCATACCTACAAAAGTCCATCCCAAATTGTTTGTTCTTGGCAACCAACAGTTGAGGGAAAACCCCCACTTCCTTACTTCCGAGTGGGATGATATTCAACATGCATATTTAATGACCAGTTGACTTGGCCACCATGATGGAATTGGGCCCTCAGCAATCAGTATGGCCAAACCAGTGCGTACTGGTTGAATATCAGCTTGGGCAGGGGTCCCAGACAGGTAGGCTCCTGGGCCTCGTTGCCAGTACATTAGTTTTGTTCAATATGCAGAGTGGTTTTGAAATCTGTTTCTGAGCCTTTAGGCTAGGCACACACTTTCCATTCCCAGTTTCCCTTCTTGTCTCATTTCTTAGAGCTTGATGGCTTTGCTAATTTATGTTACCTTGGCTTCCTGAAAAGCATCTGCTTGTGCCAGACCTTTCTTAAACCTTTCTTTGGGGTCTGGTCTCTGACCAGGGGCTGTTAGCTCTAATTTGTCTTTTAAAGTGTCCTCCCAGCTTGTCTCCACTTAGACCAGTCCTCATACAAGTGGAATTATACAAGGCCACCTCTACTTGCTGGACCCAAATTTCCACAGAGGCAGGTGTGCCCCTCTGGATCTGAATTACACCAATATTTCAACTGCACATTAAATTATTTCTGACTTGGGAATGAGAGACTAAATATACAAAAAGACAATGGCGAAACCATATATAAAAATAGAACTCTGACCCACAACCTGCAGCCACCTTCCTATTAAACCAACCCCCTTTATCCACAATAAATAGCGCAGGAAGCCAAACTGCTGTAAGTCAGACCACTATCTCGAATGATCTAGGAACCTGAACAAGGGCCTCTATAAAAATTGCTCCCAAATTGGCCAAGACTGAATTAACAATTGACAGTTTCCTGAACTTTTGTTCCTGCCTCCAACTGAGGATGAAGTGGAGAAAGTCACGTTAGCACGCTTCGTCAATCACAGAGGCTATTTTGCTAGTAGTTCCCATCCTCCAGCTTCCATGTGCCCACACCCTCCCATCAGGGCATACCGGAGCCTTCCCTTCTCCTACTCTAAAGCATTCCCACTCCTCTGCCTGCTTTTGAGTCTTTGCCAAAATGCAAGGGACCATGGCTGACCCACTTCTTATCTTAACTCTGAAATAATAGCCTTTGCTTGTTCTCATTTGGTTGGTCTTCATTTATTTCCAAGCAGTAAATTCAATTCTAACTACTTAGATAATCAAAATAATAATAATAAAGCCTTCATTAAAATGATAAAACACAGTAGAGAGGAAAAATAATATATATATATTTTTTGTATTCTGTAAACTTTTAAGGGGTGGTGGGGGGAAATCTTCCCTGTAGGACATTTTAAATTTCCTTCTGATTCCATTTTCTGATTTTTCCTGCCACCACAGAAAATTGTAATAGAACAGCCCACTTTAAAATGTTGAACTTTGTTACTCTTAAGCTGAAAACGTTTTTTATAGCTTAAGGCAGTTATTTCTGCGAAAAGATGGCTTCTGGGTTTATTAATTAAGAAGAATGCAGGGAGTATTTGAAATATTATCATCTGGGTGACTTTATTCTACACTGATAAATACAGTCTCACCATAATTAAGATAAAATGAAAAGAGTTTGAAATATGGTGATAGCTTAAAATGTGAAAATAATTCTTCTTAACATGAATAATTATCCCACCAGTTTTATAACCTAATAAAAATCAAAGTAAAAGAAAATCCCTGGGCATTTTAATTAGGAGAAATCATACGCATTCTGGGAAATTAGAAACATTACCAAAATATTCACACTTCAGAATCTTCACTGCAGACGTTCTTTCCCGGGAGATTGTCCAAAGAAGTGGATCCCATGGGTCTGTTTCTCTACAGAACCTAGCAAATATACAGCTCAATATGAAGTAAATAAATTTAGCTGCAATTTACTTTATTTTATTTGAATTGAGATGCAGAGGAGAAATATACAGTCCTTGGGTTTTGCTTCCCTTACACTTGTTCCTCTAAAAAACATAGATTTTTTCTTCTATATTCTAGACAGAGAGAGACAGAGGAGTGACTCCTCTTGGAGTTCTGGTGTTTTTTAATTTTTTAGGAATTTACTAGAGTTTACTACACTATGACTTATACACATGGCTCACAATATGGTTTTAAAATTGTAAGTCCTTCAGAGAATTCCCCAAATACTCTCTGGGTAGCTATAGTTGGTGTATTTTGAAGGAATGGACATCAAAATTGTTCATTTAACACTTGTTAACAAATTGATTCAATGCAAACCAATTTTAAATTAACCTCCATTTGGAAGATGTGTTAGAACCGTGATAGTTGTTTAACACTTACTTTGGTAACATTTGATTTACATTATCTGGCCTACTTCACCCCTCCCATCTTTTCTATAATTAATTCACATTGACTATGCATCTTTTGATTTCTCAATTATTCCCCTTTCTGCCTGTGTAGAGTAAGAATGCCTTATACTCACTGAGCCCTAGATTTTTTTTAATACTTAGAGGAGGAGCTGCAGTATTCCCCCCAGTTCACCCTTTCTTTGTGGGCATGACTCTCTTCTACTTTTCCCATACTTTACATACACAGGATCACCTGAAGAACTTCTTAAAAACTTGGGGTGCTAGAACTACTCCAGAGTATCTGATTCCATAGGTCTGGAGCAGGGCCCAAGAATGTACACATCTAACAAGTTCCCAGGTAAGGCTGGTGCTGCCTGTCTCAGGACGGCGGGTTTTGAGATCTACAGCTACTGTGCTCTGTGCATGAGATAGGAATTCCTGTGTGTGTGTGTGTGTGTGTGTGTGTGTGTGTGTGTGTGTATGTGTGTGTGTGTGCCGCGCTCATGCCTATTGGTAGGAGTGGCGGTGGTGGGACCGCTAGCATAGGGTAGGTTTGACCAGAGCAGGACCTGGACACAGAAAAGCTTGCAGATAGCGTTCATGGTGAGACAGCTGTAGAGGTTCTGGAATGAGCCCAGGTTCCAAAGGTCTAAGTGAGAGGGGAGGGGAGAAAAAGAAAACCCGATGTGTTCCTGATAGCTGGATGCATCTCCTGTTTGGATTTCGCTGGAATGAAACTCCTAGATGGCTTCAGCACCCCAGAGGGGCAGCTTAATTGTCACATCTCAGACTCATACAATATCGGTATCTGCATTTTATGCTCTCAGACTACATATTAAAACTCTGTGCAGTGGCAGAGTAAGTTAGATAAATATTTGCGCATTTGACCGAACACAGCTATGACTTATGTTTCCTTGTTCTGTTCTGTCTCCCAAGAATCTGTGAGTCAGTTAAATTGCTGGCTATGAAATAATTGGCTGTGAATTTTAATCCCATCTTCATGGTCATTCAACTGCTTAAAGATTGGGGTGGGCGGATGCTTTAGTGAGTCTGTAACTTGTTTCTTTCTCTGCCAAATGGTAAAGACAAGAAGCTCTTCACAGGTTGCTGGATGGCTCCAGTTATTATACGTTCTTATGAAGACACTGCAAACAGGCAAATGTCAGCTCAACAGAATAATGATACTCATTGATATTTGGATCATTCTTGCGTAATATAAAATTGCAAGTGATTTCAGGTTCTCAAAGGGCTCTATAAGCCTCAGGTCTTAACACTCCCTTTGGTTTTAATGGCACATTATCTTTTTTATTTCAACTTTGTTTTAAATATTTTATTATGAAATTTCAAACATACCCAGGATTTGAGAGAATAGTACAATGAACATTGACAGTACTGTCCTCCAGCCCTCATAATTATCCCTATTTTGCCAATGGTGTTTAATTGGTCTGCACTCCTGGGCCACATTAATTTTATTTGTAAATATTTCAGAATTAATTTCTAAGAGATAAGGGTTTTAAAACAATATAACCACAATAGTATTACCACACCTAACAAAATTATTATTTGAAAAATTATTCTAGGCCATGTTCAAATTTGATTGTCTCAAACATTTTTTTTTTTAGTAGTCCTGTTTGTTCAGTCAAGATCCAAACAAGGTCCTTTATAGACTTTGAGTGATATAGACTTTGATTGTCCCATATTTCTTAACTGGTAGCAAAGTCTAAAAACATGATTAAATTTAGGTTTAGTTATTTAAAGTATAATTAATTTAATTACTTATTTAATTACAAACAGTTTATAAAGGAGAAGCAAGGTAAATTCTTGATTCTCTACCTTTATCTAATTCAGAATGATGAGCTCAACAACTTCAAATGTGACCAATGAGGTTTTTACTTTTCAAAATATCATTAGGAACTTAAAAATATTATATATGTATAGATTTTATAAGGAAATATATTAAAGATTTTATGACATATTTAATTATTATTTTATATACTTCAACCCATTACAATGGATTATAATGCATGCTCAACTCATTTCTTTCTTAATTTTAAGAGGATTGTTCTTAAACTCAGGACCCAACTGCTTCCATATCACTTTGGTTATTTTTTTTATAACTGTGCTTAAAACTAACATATGTTTATTGTAAAAAAATTTAGAGAATAAAGACTCATGAACATGAAAATTACCTGTATTCTTCCTACTTAGAAATATCCCTTTTAAACACTTTGTTGAATTTCTTCCTATTCTGCATTTATGCACATCATTCAATATCCATGACCCATCGTTATAATCGCTCCCTCAGGTACTCTCTGCATCTCTACCCCTCACCTTCCTCACTTGGGTGTAGCAAACCCTCAGCTGTCCATCTTCTCTGCTCCCTGTATCTGAGCAGCTGACCAGAGAATATCTAATTGAAATGAAAACTCCATTTGATGACCTAAAGCATCAACTTGCACCTACTATGACTCAGAAATTCCCTTGTTTCCCAGAATAATTTCACATGTTCTCCTCAAACCATCCACAACTCCTGACTCTTTTATCCTCCTTAAGCCATAGACCTAGCCTTCTACTTAAGTGAAATAAAGCCTTCAGATGATAACTCTAAAATTCTGCCTGTCATCCTTGCGCAGGGGCCATGCTAATCTTCTCTGTATCGTTCCAATTTTAGTATGTGTGCTGCAGAAGCGAGCACGATAACTCTAAAATTCTGGTTGAGCTCCAGTTTCAAAGCATTGTGATCTGAGAATATGCAGGGAATAATCTCAATCTTTTGGTATCGGTTGAGTCCTGATTTGTGACCCATATGTGGTCTATTCTGGAAAAGGTTCCATGTGCACTTGAGAAGAATGAGTATTCTGTTGTTTTAGGGTGGAATGTTCTGTATATACCCATGAGGTCCATCTGGTCCAATGTGTCATTCAATGCTTTTGTTTCTTTATTGATTTTCTGCATGGATGATCTGTCTATTACTGAGAGAGGTGTGTTAATGCAAACTTAACAAAGACCATCCTCATCTGTAGCTCTCTTCACTTTCCCCTCTGTCATGATGATGTATGGAGGGCACTTTATTCACCGTAGCCAATTCTAGCTCCTTCTCTTGTCCTCTGGACTCCTGCTCTTTGACCTTTTAAAACACTTCACTTTGATTATCTTCTCTCTTGTATCAACTTTTTCCATTTTTTAATTGGATCATTTCTGTAACCATATTCTAATTTTCCAACTCTATCTTTTTATTTTAAGATTTACTTATTTATTTGAGAGGAAGAGAGTTGAGGGGAAGGGCAGAGGGAGCGAATCCTCAAGCAGACTCCCCATTGAGTGTGGAGCCTGATGCAGGGCTCCATTTCACAACCCATGAGATCATGACCTGAACCAAAACCAAGAGTGGGACTCTTAACTGAATGAGCCACCCAGGCTCTCCTCCAACTATCATAAAACAACATCAACAACAAACAATCACTTCCTTGGTTCCATATCTGCCTGAATGTTTCACCATTTCTTTCATCCTGGGTAACCAAACTTCCCAAGAGTTTGCTAACTATATTATTTTCATGTATTTAACTCTTCTTTCATCCATTCAAGCCCCACCCCTCTCCTGAAATTTCTTGTCTTAAGATCACTGGTAATCTCCAGGCAACCATATGTAATATACTCTTCTGTCCTCTTTTCATCCCTCCTTTCAACATTTGAGAGAGTTGGCCATTCACTTCTTGAAACACTCTCTTCTCTTTACTATCATTGCACTATTATTTCCTAGCTTTCAAACTCATTGGCTTCTCCATTCAATTTCCTTTCCTATCTGGCTCCTATCATTCCCTAGGTGTTGGCATGCCTCTGGTTTAAGTCCTTGATCCCCTTCTCTTCTTCTTTTACTCTTTCTCCCTGGGTGAAGTCATTCTTTCCAGGCTTTTAAGAATCATTATGAGTTAAGACTCCAAAGTTTATACCTCCAACCCAGACAACTTTTCTGAACACCATATCAAACTCTTCTTACCTGATAGCTCAACCTGGATGTTTTGCAGATATTTTTAAGTATACGTTTTGAAGTATCCAAGACAAAACTTCTCATTTCCTCTCTATAAATGAGTTCTTCCTCCATCTGTATGGCTCCATGGAGCCAGTAAATGGCTCCATTCTTCTCCAGTTGCTCAATCCAGAAACCAACAGTCAGCCATGATTTTTCTCTTTCCATAAACCCTATATCCAAAGTATCAATAGCTCTGTGTGATTCTATCCCCCCAAATATCTGGACTCTGCTAATTTTTTTCCATCTTCACAGTTAACTCTGGATGTACCCCATTCTTCATGGACTACATTAACATCCCTTTAATGGTCTCTGATTCCACATTTAGTCCTCTATAATTTATCTTCCACATTATAAACAAGAGCAGTCATCTTCTAGAACTCACAAATAAAATCTTCCTTAAAAACTTTCAGTGGCTTTTCATTATACTTGTAATAAATCCAAACTCCTTACAAGGGCTGGATGGTTCTATGGATCTAGGCGATCAGTCTCTGCTGATTTCTCCAACATCAGGTGTGCTGTTTTCACGCTGTACCAAAGTCACTCTTTTTCAGACAGACCCAAGTCTTTCCACTCTCAAGATTCTCATAAATGCTGCTACCTCTGCTTTTTTCTCTCTACTGTTGTCATATGTGACTTCTCTGTTCGAAATCAGCTTAAATACTGTCAAGTTGATGCCTTTTCTGGCTACTCTAACTAAAAAAGGTAGCATTTCTACTCCACTCACCTGTGAGGGAAGGGATCTGAATCTCTCTCAAATGTCAACTGCTTATTTTTAATCTTTTCTTCTCTGAAAACAATTTCTTCCCTTATTAGCCATATAAATCTCAGTGATCTATTCTTGGAAAAACCAATTTAAACATTAAAATGCTGACTTTGATCTGATAATAGTTTCATGAGAATACACTTGGGTTCAAATTTGAAATTCTACTTGTTACTTTTAAAAGCATCTCCTTCCTCCTCTATTTCTTACTTAGTAGACAGATGACAAATCAGAATGGATGAAATAAAGGGGAGGTATGACACAACTGCTGGTGATAGGACAATTTTATAGGACTTCATGCATCTTTGGGCAGAGGACCCATGAAGACATGCCCTGAATGCCTGCTCTGTGCTGGGCACTATACTAGATGCTTAACTAGCTGGTCCAACTCTGGAGCACTACTCTGCCAGTGACATCAACTCACAATGTTTGAGAGTTGGGAAGGGTCTCAGAGGTCATTTAGTTCACTCTGTGGTGAACTTACCTGCTAAGTGATTCTTCTTACAATATGTTACCTAATGCTTTTCCAGTTTCCCCTCGAACTCCCTGCCTCCTGCTACAGCTCATTCTATGGTTAATAATTTTAATTATCAGAAAATTTTAGCTTAATGCTGTATAAGTCTATATCCATATAATTTCTACCCACTAGTCCTGTTTCTATCCACTGTAGCCAAACAGAGTGAGATGAACCTGTCTTCCCCATGAGAGTCTTTCGGGTATTGGAAGATGGCCATCAAGGGGCTCTCAGGGCTCCTTCAGGCCAAATGTTATCAATATGACTTTGCATTTAGGGTTACTAGGACTTGACACCGAGTGGCTACATCCAGAATTCCTGCAGACTTCCTCCTCTCATTTCCTCCTGTGGCTCCGGGCTACATGTGCCAAGCTGAGATCATTCCAGAACCCCTTCTCTTTAAATAAAGACTTCTTGAGGCATAAGTTTGCTCCTATTATTATTGTCTACAGAATAACTACCATCCAAATGTCTTCAGAGTACTTGTGCTGCATATATATGTGCTGCATATATAATATGGTAGATATTAGTTTGAACTGGTTGAGATTATATTTTTGTAGGTCAAACATGGTTGTATATCAGCAATTTCAAATGGTTCAGTTAGTATTAACTTGATGTTAGAGATGAGAAAAGTAGAGACTTCAACAGGTTACATACTTTGTTCACGGTCACAAAGCCAGCAAGAGCCCACTGAGGTCTTCACCCACGTCTGCCTGGTTCAAAAGGTGGCTCATTTGCTGCACATCCTGCTTCCACATGCATTACCTTGCATCTGCAGATGCAAATATTCAAGGTAAAGACAAAGAGGCCACAGTCTTTTGCAACACAGTGTGGCAGAGTGGAAAGGAAAGAGGAATTTGAGGTACATGTATATTTGCTAAGTCTTTATCCCATTACTTATTATTTGTGTGACCTTGAGAGCATTATTGAACCTCCCTGAAACCTAATTAGCTCATCTCTAAAATTAGGTTATTAATATTTAACTTGAAGTACTTGTGTGAGGATTAAGTGGATTGACATTCTGTCAGACTCCTGCCCATTGCTCTCCTGTTGCCTGGCATGTCATGCTGTGGGTCCTGACTTCTTCCTAAAAGGCTCTTGTTCTCACTGAAAAACTACAGTCATTTTACATCTTACTTTGAGCCATGTAAAAGCCATTCTTGGCTTGTAGGCCATTAAAAAACAGGTGGGCCAACGGGCTGGAGTTGGGTGGTCCCTGCCCTAGTTGGCTATCATGTAGTTTCTTCTCTGTTCTCGAGTCTCCGACAGCTTGTCACTCAAGCTCCCTCTCAATGATGAGATTGCTTTTTCTCTCACTGAAGAAATAGAGGCAACTAGGAAAAACCTAGATCTGGCTCTCTTGTTACCCCTTTCATCATTGTGCCCACATTCTCTCCCTTGTCTTTGTTTGCACGAGTTCTCTGGACTCCTGACACAAGCCAGCTCCTTTGCTTGTGCGCTATATATCAATGCCTCCCACTTACTCAGGAAAATTGTTCTAATAATTGTCCCATCACCTTTAAATCTCTTCCTTGACCTCACTTTCTTCTCTACTTATCACTTACTCCCCATTTCTTACAGAGTTCCATGAATGCATGAACTAACTGTGCTGGCTAATTCCAACCTTCTTCTTCTCATTCTTTCTTTACCATCACATATCAAGGTCAGTAACAGCCTCCAGGTTCCAGTTCTCAGTCCTCATTACAGTGATTTATCAGCAGCTTGTGCCAGAGGATTATTCCTTTTGCCATGAAAACCTGCTTTCACTTGCTTTCCTGGGTACTATTTGTTTATTCTACTATATCGTCTACTTCTTTTCCTCTTTAATCACTCTACTTCTCTTCAGATTCTTGGCTGTTCCTTCTCTGCTGGCTCTTAATGCTGGAGAGTCTGGGGAATAGTTCTTGGAGCTCCTCTCTTTTCAATCCATATTCATTCTTGTAATGGTCTGATACAGCCTTCTGGCTTTATCTATGTGTTACGACTATCATATATAGACCTCCAGCTTGATCCATTCCCTGAACTCCAAATTTTATTTTTGTTATTATTTTTAAAGATTTATTCATTTATGTGTGTGTGTGTGTGTGAGAGAGAGAGAGAGAGAGAGAAAGAGCAGGAACACAAGCAGGAGGAACAAAAGACAAAGGGAGATGGAGAAGCAGCTTCCCCACCAAGTGGAGAGCCCAATGCTGGGCTGGATCCCAGGACACTTGGATCATGACCTCAGCTGAAGGCAGGTACTTAACTGACTGAGCCACCCAGAGAATGCACAAGCAGAGGGAGCAACAGGCAGAGGGAGAACCAGGCTCCCCTCAGAACAAGGAGTCCAAAGTGCGCTCTGATCCCAGGACTCTGGGATCATGATTTGAGCTGAAGGCAGATGCTTAACCAACTGAGCCACCCAGACGTCCATGAACTCCTGATTTATATATCTGCTTGTCCACTTGACATCTCTACTTTGAAGTCAAGTAGGCATCTCAAACATAGCCTGTCTGTAACCGAGCTTTGACATTTTCCCATTAACAAACTTGGCTTCTCTCAGAGTTTTTCTCATTTATGTAAATTGCAACTCCATTTTTCCAGTCACTGAGGCTAAACATCCTGGCTTCATCCTCTTTAAAAAATTTTTTAAATCAACTTTTGGAGATATAATTTATGTCCTGTAAACTCTGTCCATTTACAGTATAAAATCCAACGAGTTCTGACTGATGTATATATCCATGAAATACAACCACAGTCTGCCATTGCACTCATCCCCATTTAGTAATCAATATATATTTGTTGAACCTCAGCTATGTGCCAATGACCATTCCAGGCACTTGGGATGCCCTATGAATTGAAACAGTCAAAAATCTCTATCACCATGGAGTTTATGCACATTTTATTAATTTACCTTGCTCCCCAATCATCTTCCATCCACTAGAATTAAATCTCTGTGATAACAGGGATTTTGTCTGTTTTGTTCAAGGCTGTATCACTAGAGGCCAGAAGAATGCTGGCAAATAGTAGGATTTCAACAAATACCAGCTGTTGTCTTTTTATTTTATTTTTCAAAATGAAGAAGTAACCCCTAGTCCAAGCTTCATTAATGTGGAATAGATTCCTGCAGTGTCCTACTTTGGGCCTTGGGGGAATCTGCAGCCTGTGAAAATTGAAGACACAATTGAATTGCTAATTTAAAATTGGAACCAGTTCAATTCTATGATCCTCTAAAAATGGGATTTAAGCTGTGAAGTAATATTAATCTAACTTTTCAGAGTACTTATCAAGAAAACTCCAGTTCTCTGCCAACAGCCTATTCTAAGACCTTTCGGTTGATGGGCTGCTGCCTGACTGTCAAGTGTTGAGACTGGCTATTCCACTAATTGCCTCTTCCTTAGGATGGGTCGTTTAACACCACTGTTGAGATCATTGTTTCCCAAGGTGCGATCTTTTGATTACTTGTATTAGCATCCGTCACTTGAACCACTGAATCAGAATCTCTAGGGGTAGGATTCTGAAGCCTGAGGTGGTTGGTTACTTGATGTTTGCAATTATTTATTTTATAATCTGAGTTAGGGCAACTGGATCTAGGAGGATTGAATTACTGTAATTGAAGGCAGCCTGGCAGAATCCTCAGCAGGTGGGTGGAGATGTCCAGGTGAGGGCTAGAGGCTTTGAGGGAAGCCCAGGGTTATTGTTTTTGGTGATTCTTTGGTTATGGATTGAATCATATGACGACAGTAAAGTGCCAACATTAAATACCTCAGAATGTGACCTGGCTTGAAAATGGAGTTGTTGCAGATGTAATTAGCTAAAATGAGATCATACCGGAGTAGGGAAGGTCCCTAATCAATATGACTAACCTCCTTACAAAGAGCAAACTCCAGTTTTTCGGAAGGAGGAGTCAAGATGGCAGAGCAATAGCAGCTGAGACTACATCAGGTAGCAGAAGATCAGCTAGATAGCTTACCAACCATTGCGAACACCTACAAATCCAATGGGAGATTGAAGAGAGGAAGAACAGCAATTCTGAAAACAGAAAATCGACCACTTTCTTAAAGGTAGGACCAGCGGAGAAGTGAATCAAAAGCGACGGGAGGATAGACCGCGGAGGAGGGGCCGGCTCCCGGCAAGCAGTGGAGCAACGGAGCACTAAATCGGGACTTTGAAAAGTCTGCTCCACTGAGGGACATCGCTCCAGAGGCTAAACCGGGGTGAAGCCCATGCGGGGTCAGTGTGGCCCCAGGTCCTGCAGGGTCACAGAAGGATCGGGGGTGTCTGAGTGTCGCAGAGCTCGCAGGTATTAGGGCGGGGAAGCCGGCTACAGAGACAGAGCCGAGGAGTGAGCTCTCAGCTCGGGGTTACCTTGAACCGGTCGCAGGCTGGGTGAGCTCGGAGCGCGGCTGGAGGCCAGGGAGACGGGAGTGATTGGGCGCTTTTCTCTGAGGGTGCACTGAGGAGTGGGGCCCCGAGCTCTCGGCTCCTCTGGGCCAGAGATTGGGAGGTCGCCATTCTCATTCCCGTCCTCCGGAATGCTACGGAAAGCGTTCAGGGAACAAAAGCTCCCGAAAGGAACACAGAGCGGATCACTTAGGCCGGCCCCTGGTAAGGGCAGTGCAATTCCGCCTCGGGCAAAGACACTTGAGAATCACTACAACAGGCCCCTCCCCCAGAAGATCAACAAGAAATCCAGCCAAGACCAAGTTCACTTACCAAGGAGAGCAGCAGAATCCCAGAGGAGGAGAAAGCAAAGCATGGAATTCATGGCTTTCTCCCCATGATTCTTTAGTCTTGCAGTTAATTTAATTTATTCTTTAATTTTCTTTTTTTCTTTTTCTGCTAAATTTTTTTTAACTTTTACCCTTTTCTTTTTTAACATTTTTTAACTAGTCTATCTTAACAATACCTTTCCAAAAAAATAATAATGTTTTTTGAACCTTCATTATTATAGTCATGTTTTATCCTTCATAGTATTCAACTTTAT